>JAUJYS010001768.1:0-16383 GCA_033995665.1 Melogona broelemanni | reverse complement strand
GCGTGCCAGGCCGATGCCAACCGTGCAAATTAGATGCAAACGGGACAAATGCTGTCCCGATAGGAGCGAAAGGGTTATACGACTGCGTTAATATTTATTTAACGCTACACACCCCTCCTCCCGATACACCTCTACGGGTGTAGGCCTGTCAAGAGATGATCTCGCGTAATGATGTCAATTGTTACGTTAGTAGATTGTCTCTTATTTTCTTTATCCTGCGTCTCAAGAGTCAGAAATTTAACATCTCTATATATCAACAGTTTACTTATATGTGTTAAAACAAATGCGACATGTTTCGTTATTCCTTGCTTGTTCAGGCAAGGCATATGTTGCTGGTTTTTCTAGTGCAGGTACCACTACTGAGTATCGACGATGAAAAACCAGTTTGAAGATCTACGGTTGACTGAAATTAAGTTGACAAATTAATTTTATTTGATAAAATATACTTGCATAATAAAATATAATAACACCTTGTCGGTACAGCTTTGATTGAAATCCTGGACTACTGATTTCTCGATGAAATTCTTTCCTCGGTCAAAAGTCAAAATAAAAATGAGACCCTGTTTTCGAAGTATTACGTGGAAAAAATTACACGACATCTTAGACCCATCTCTTTAGATATTGTACCATACATATTTATTTATCGTTTAAAAAAATCAAGATAATTTTTTATTCAAAATGCCATTCTATAGTTTACTAGTATCATACATAGTGTACTGGGTACTTGGTCTCAGTCTTCTAAAAATCGGCAAGCACTTTGTCTATATTTACGAAATATTATTCAGGTGTATCGTCGTTTTGTAAATAACTCTTTTGATATGCAGAGTGGCAATAGGAAAATAAAATATGCGTATTCATATACGTGTGTGTGTATGGGGAGTTATGTACTGAGCGAACCGGCGCCAAGAAGCAAACGCCAGCCGCAACGCTTGATGCCGGATCCAGAACCTCCCCGATTTAGAGAGAAAAAAAAAAAAAGAGAACGCGGAGATGGAGGAAGAAAAAGAAACCGTACATAGTTGGTGGTGCTTTTTGTACGCTCTCGCTCGCCTATACAGATAGGCCGTATAGGACGACGTCGACAACGATCAAACGAAATTTAGAATTCCGTGTTTACCGTGAACCGGTTCCATTGTCGGTCGGTTTTCATCGTAGTCGTCCTCCTCCTCCTCTCTGGCGCTGTCTCTTTCTCCTCCTCCTCCTCTCTTTGCTTTGCTGAGCATCAAAAGGGAAGAGAGAGAAAAAATGGGCGAAAAGGTTTAGTGTTGTCGTAGGCGTATACACAGAAACACGCGCCAATGTGCTTCACACCCAACGGTCGGGGAGACGCATACCAGGCAACACCAACGGAGAGCAATTGAAGCGGCGTGATCAGGCGGTCGGAACTGACTAGGTATTGGGGGCGTCCGCGAACGATCCGTTTCTTCAATGTCGTCGTACTGTAAAGTGAATGATAACTTCGTAATTACACGACGCACCCTCCTTTCGCCTATCTATCGGGCAACACTTTCCAAGTCCGTTGGATTATCTTGCAGTGGTGCGAAAGACCAACGTGGCAGTCTCAAAACCTCTCCCCCAGGAATCGACCTGGTATTTTTTTTTCCTAGCCTAGGAAGCCTCAGACCTAGGTAGAGATTTTTAACGTGTACCTGAAATCGAACGGGTGCGACGGCTGTTTTACTTGTATTTCTAAAGTAGGCGCCCACAGGAATTTCTCTTTCCGGAGGCTGTGATTTTTAATAGTTAAAAATTGAACTGTTATGAATACTTCGAATTATTATTTTTTTAAAATTATTTACAATGGCTGTATTGGATATCACTACAGAAGATTATGTGCCACTCGTGTTGCTAAGCCAATCCATGAGGAGTACATTTTAATTAATACCCGGAATTCAATAAACGAGAGCCCACGTTGGGAATCGAACCAGGAACCGTCGCACCGCAGCCGTTTGCAGTACCGATTGATCTATGACTAGTCGTAGCGAGGCCAGAAAGCAAAATTTTGTAACACTGGTGTTACGTTGTGAACTTTGCGAAAAAGTGAGTCCGTCAGTTTCACGCCGAGCTCTTGCAAAAACGGATGGAGTTCTGTCGTTCGGCTGTGCCGGGTCGTTTGCGGGATCGCTAGGGGACTCCAGCGACTGTTGCCATCGGAGCGGTCGGCCCAGTCTCGCATTGACTGTACAGTAGTACAGCGTAGTAGCTCGCCCGTCTCTATGTGTGTGTGCTAGTGTGCAATGTGTGTGTATACTCGCGTATATATATACGCGCGTCCGTAATAATGACAGCGTGGTTTGAGGCCCGCTGCAGAATTGAATGCGTAAGCAGCTTTGGGCAAAGAAGATTCCATTTCTCTAATCCCCATGGAAACGGCAATTTCTCTTCTGTCGCGCGCAGCGCTGGAGCTCGCAAGAAAACTAGTCTAGATCTTCGTGTCTCCTCAACTACCCACCCACCCTCTCCATCACCTCATCTCCTCTCCGTTCTTGGCTGGCGAGCGCGCGCATCGCATCGAGGACCTACGTAGACTCTCGTCGCCATTGGCCTACATTCGCGAGAAGAGCGCGGTAACGGCGCGTCATTTATCTATATATATTGGGGACACCGGGGCGCCACTGGCGGTGGTCAACCTGGTGGGCCACCTGTGCCACAAGTGGCTCCGTCGCTCTGCTGGCGACTGTGTACGGCGCTCCTGACGACCGCCTCCCTCGGATTCGAAAATGGAATCTTCCGGGTGATGGTGGTGCTGCAATCTACCTCTCTATGTAGATATATTTTCTAATCCATTAAAACGAGGAGGCAGTTTCTCGTCCCCGGTATTACTTTGAATTGGAGATTTTGGAAAGGGGGAGATAGGTGCAAGTTGTAAGATGGTGGGCTTTGAGGCCTTGGAAAAAATAAGAGGATATGCTGGATTTTCTTGGCGGGTGGTTGGTAACGCTGTTGAGCAATAATAAAAAATTCGCAATAAAAATAAATAAAAATCCTCTTGAGTAGCACTGATATTGTAACAGTAGAGTTCTCCTCTGTTGTGTCGTGGCAAAATAAGTTCAGAAATGTGATGCTACAATAAAGGGAAGTTTGATTATTTGTATGTCTTGTTTACGAATTTTCAAGTTGCGTTCGTTGGGTTTTTCCTCTTTCTTTGTCCACGATATTATTATGCAAGGATTTTTAAATCGTCGAAGCGGTCATGTTAGTCCATGTGGGAAGAGTTATCGCCTTTTGGTGCGACGACCCCGGTTTTTTTTTGTTTTTGTTTTCGGCAGACCGTCCTCATGTGACACACACATGGCGACCTGGTAATTTGGCCTAGTCTAAGCTTCTGACCTATATAGGGATCTTTAATGTGTACCTGACAACGTACAGGCACGGGCCTCACAGCTTTACTTCCATTTCGAAGGAAGGTGACTCCGGGTGTGATTCCCGGCTCGGGTTCTCGATTATTCGATTCTATGGTACTGTACACGAATGATCACAGGCATCATCCGTGAACCAGATCAATATCCAATCGATCGAGCAGTGAAACAAAGTTAGGGTTTTGTTCGTTTACATAACGACATTACATTATATTTTGCGGAGGTCTATTTAAATTTTTCTGTCTTGTGCTTTGGAATTGGGATTGGTGTTGTCAGGGGCATTCCGCCCACTGCCATCACCCCTGACTCTCCTAAGATAGCAGGAGGGAGTTAACCGCCCTTAGCCATTGTCTAGACAGCAGCTATGAGGTCTTTGAGTCTTGCCAACTCAGTTGTCATCACCACTAGTCTGTCCTGGGTTTTATTGGTGTTCTTCGATGTGCCCCTCCATGTTCGAGAATTGAAATGGGCACAACACCTCCTGCAGTGCTACTCACAACATTGACGACAAATAATAAAATTAAAAAAAATATTCGTGATGTTATGATATTTTGGTTTTAAAGTCTCGTATATTTTGTCGAGCAGCTTAGACAATCGCCAGCCATGTTTTAGAATTTCCGGCTGTTTATTTTTTGGTGGCAGTGTTGTACGTCGACACATCTTCTTTATCCCTATATCGCGCGCGAGAATGCGTTTTTTTTTTGTTCTCTTCTCACCCCCATTGGTGAGCATGTCTCACCAAGGGCGATCACGTCCGCCCATAAATCGCACGTCCCCGACAACGTACAAAGGCTCAAATATTGGCCTCCGTGCTCACGCGTGGAGGTCGTGCCGGCCATACAATGCGGGTCGTTGATTTGCGTTCCGAATATTTCCCCTCTTTTTCTCTCGCTCGCGTTTACCGCTTCTCCCAATACTCCCTATTTTTTTCTCCTCCGACCCTGTTGCGTTTCCCCTTGCCCGGTCCGTCGCAGCTGTTCACCGGCGACGGAGAGAAAGGATGACCCCGAGCTTTTATCTCCGGTTTCGCGGGCTGTGTTGAACGGACAAGGCGGCCGGCGTCTGTCCGTTTGGAACTCGCGGTGGAGGCAAGAAGCGTACTTTCTCGTATTTCATTTCGGAGATACGGATGACCTCTTGACCGTTCCTTCTTTCTCTGCACATCTCTTGTCCATTTACCCCTTTTTCCACTTCGGATTATTGCAATCTCACCGGATGATACTCCGTGTCAGTCGTTTGCACACTTTTTTGCTGTTCAAGCGTGATTTTTCTAATCGGGTGTTCAAGTGAACAAATGTTAATCTCATTCTCCCCTCATACACAAATAACATAAACATACGTAAATAGCACTCAGATAAAATAATATTGAATTAAAGCGACTGTTAAAATTTAACTGTTTGGTTTTAGTTTGTTTCCGAATTTTGCTGAAAATAGCAATTTTTTAGTGTTTTTTCTCAATGCATCTACCGGCCAATCCAGTTCATCTAGCAATTATTAATTTGAAATTATTGGTGGCCATGTTTATCGTAGTTAATTCGAAAGTCGCGAATTGTATTTTCTAAGAAGTCTTGTTTTTACATTTAGAACTGAAGGGCTCGAGAGGTACAGAAAATGCTAGTCTCATTCGTTCTCGGCGTCTATATTTATAAATATCGACTTCAACCCCCCACCCCCTCTCTTCTCCGTTTCTTTCGAGCGTCTTTCTCAATATCGTTCGTCCAACCCCTCCATCTCCCTCCTCTCCTCCTCCTTTTCCCTTTTCATCTCGCTTTTCTCCGCAGACATAAAAAATGGGTTGGCGGACTTAAAAAGCTCGACCGAATTACGGGGTGGACATGTATGCCAATTTTCGGACTGTTGCGGACGTGACGCGACTAGCTAACCGCCTGCGCGCCATCGCCTATCGCCCCCGCGCACACACAATGGCCGTGGCGCGCGGGATTTTTCTCTCTCTCGGCGCACAAAACTCTAAAACCCACCGCCACCCACCAGACGAACCCCCTTGTTTGCTGTTTTCTAGTGTTCGGGAACGACAAATGTGCTCTTCACAATATAGTGGCAACCCTTCCATTTCCGATTTATAATTTAGTTTTTTTATCCTGTCTTATTGTAGAGTTTGCCATGTGTTGCAACTTTTGCCTGGGTTATAAATGTCGTCCGCTTTTTCATTCATCCAATATTTTTAATACCTCCACGTGAGGTTCTGCTCGTACGTGTGCTAGAAATAGTTTTGGATAAATGCAAAATAAATGTTAGTACAGGTATCTGATGAGCGTGCAAATCTCATGTGCTACATGCGACGGACTTGCCTGATTATTTGTTTTGTTTGTTTGTTTTTATTGCCATATAAAAGAACAAAAAAAAACAATTACATGACATTTCCCCAAAATTTGGAGGAAATCTGCCGCCCATTAGTTGCACCGAGGTGACCTGGATTTATTATTATTATTATTGCATCGATTGCGTAGATTTTATTTGATTGACAACATTGTATTTACGTTTTAAAATTGGTAGTAATTGGGCAAAAATAACATATGTAAATAACGTGATCATTATCCGTCATTTAAACAATTTTTGGATATATAATTTAATATTTTGTATATTAAATAGTGGAAAATGTATAATTCAAATAACTGTATAATTCAATTTTCAATTAATTTTCTATGAATTTTTCCATCAATTTTTAGAATCATGATTTCGAAACAAGAAAAAAAACCCACACGACGTGCGAGTTAGTGCAATTTGTTCACATAGGGTCTTCGGAGTGCGAGGAGGGATGCCGCTTGTTTACCCCGAGCTACCCACGTCACCCGACCTTCATCTTCATCTCACTTTTCCACCCCCACCCCGCCATCAGCCCCAACCCGTCCGTCCTCATATATAGCTCCCGTTCCATTTCACCGAGCAATCTCGTCGGATATTTTCAACGCTGCTGTGGAGAGCGCATTTTCCGGCTCATGTCCTCTTCCCTGCTTCTCTCCCCCTGCCCTCACCCCCACGCATCCATAGACACATCTCCACCGATCCTCTCCTCCACCCTCCATTCTTGGCCGATCCGACCCAAAGCATCCACTTCTATTTATGAATCTGGAATTCGTTGACCGACTCCAATTGTGCCGCCATAGACGGGCGCCTCAATTTCGGTCTTCAAGTGTAATGCCACATTTCTCATCTTCTCTTGCACCACCCACCACCTCCTTTTGCCAATCCCTCCCTCCAATGGCTAACTCTTCGACCTCCCCCTTTTCTTCTTGATTAAGGGTTCGACCGACCCGCTAGAGGGCGCTTTTTAGCAGCTGGAAGATGCTGGCGATCCTAACGTGAACTACAGGTTGCGAACATGTATGTAGAAATTGTGCCAAACACTGCATTATGTTTTCAACAGTATTGTAGCAAAATGTTAATGAGTGCTGGTTTGTAATCGTTTGCCATTAATTTTTTCCTCCTACAAAATTATTGATCGCGGAATTTTGCGTGATTATGTATTGAACTGTAAAAGTTAAGCTCGTAACCTAGTAGGTATTGCAACCAGCCGCGGTTTTGGGTTCGATTCACGGTTTCTGCGACAGCATTTCCGAGCTCGTCCTCTTTGCACCTAACAGTCATTCGAGTTTCATTCAGTTGAACGAATATTTCTTTTATCGCCTGGCAAAGTGGCATAATGCAGGCACTCAGTATCAAAAAATATATATTCAGCATTTTGTGTGACCCCCGCGTTTGAAGCGATCATACATGCGCATATGTGACTTCATTATGCGTGGAATGACTTTTCTAAATTTGACTTTTGCCACGAGTTGGTAAACTGCATTTGGTGCCGCGCTTATTTCCTTAAAGACGTATAGCGGCAAAAAAAAAATACTGAATTTTATTTTTACCCCTCTCCGTTTTGATTTCCTGTAAACCTCACTTCCCAATTTCGCTCTCCGACATGAGCGCTCTCCCCTAGTATGCCTACTTGACTTGGTTCTATCTAGCTCCATCTCAACATGTACACGACTCGCGATCCTGTTATGCAGTACGCGCCTTGTCCTTGCCTTTTTATTCATACCATTCGTTTACGCTGCTCATTTTATTTTTGCTATTTAAATTTTCCCTAGAAATGTTTTTTTTTCTTTCGTTCGTTTTTTTTTTTTTTTTTTTTTATCATGCCCTGGCACGGATATAATGTAGCTCGTGGAACTTCGGTGCGATCTCTATATGTGTGTGTTTAGGCTTTCTGCTTGCATATACACTGTATATACTCTGTTCAGATTGCGCGGTCGAGGTCTCCTTCGCCATTCAGCGAATTCGTTTTGAGGCTGGTTCACAAAAAAAAAACACCGCTCGTTGTGAAACAAGTTGTAGAAAAAACCTGCGCTCCGCAATCGTAATTCAATTGCAATTGGGGTGCCCGTTGAGCAGAATTCACTAGACTTAATTAAAATTGAAAATGTTGCTAATGTACACCAGATTCGTTTGAGGAACATACACTATACAAGTTTTAGTAGAATTGATGTGCAATGATAGATCATACAGTTTTCTAATTAAAATTATCACGAAAGTATTTCCAGATATACTGTGCATTTATGTAGTAAATGCATAGAAATTGCAAATGTTATATGTACACATGTATATGTGTTAATGAAAGCATCATTAAATAGAAATATGTACCGTACATCGTTGAATTCGTCATGCAGAAAAATGTATGAAAATAGACACCAAAAGTGGGCGTTAAAAAAATAAATAAAACGCCACCGCGCTGTGTGCCAGTAAAAAGCAGTTTTTCTCTGTACTCCCTCATGCAATATCACTCGCCTTTTCCCCCCAATCTCGGCATAAAACGTAAAACGCGGACATTCGTATGATAATCGAGAATATACCTTTATTCCTATGCGCAGTTGATGCTGTTGACCTATTGTATAATTTTTGGTTTTACCGTGCGAGTCAATACGCGGGTTCAACAACAGCAACACAACCTACCCCCATGCGCGGAGGAAATGACTTTCACCAACCCCAGAGAAGATATCGCGCATACGTCGAAATAAAATTGGTTTCCAGTTTCACCAACTGCATCTCACTTTAAAAAAAAAATCGCAAACCCGATTTTCGGCGGGTGCGTTGGTGATTATCGTTTTTGAGAAACCGAACCAATTACTACACCGTAACAATTGGCTGGATGCCACCGTGCCATATATCTTATTGCACGAAAAAACAAACAATGTCCTCGCGCGCATAACAAAGATACTGCGATATAATTTAAAGAGCTAAATGCCTTCCTTATAATCTTACGTGCGCCTATAGGGTATATGATATAGGTTTTTTCGAACCTTCTATTTTTTTCTATCGTATTTTTTGGAATAGGGGAAGGGTGTGGGTGAGGGAGGCAAACATGAAAGCAATCCATCTTCAGATTGGAAAGAAAGACTGTGCTAGCTTTTATCTTTTTGTATTTTCTTTGCTTCTTCCTTCCCTCCTCCCCCGACCTTTCGAGGAAGTCTTATTCTATCTGATGTCTCCCCCTCTCTTTCAATTGAAAAAACATTACGGGGGAAATTATTTAATCGTTTATCATCAGGCAGAGATTAGAAAGAGGCGGCCGGTATCTTTCTCTCCACGTGTAGGGCTACACCCACCCCCCCACAAATCATTCAACCCACCCACCTCTTCCCTTCCCCTGATCTCTGTTTTTTTTTCCTCCACCGCCACCTCACTCCCTTTTCTAGTCTCGCCTCGAATGTTCGGAACGCTAATCATGCTTATACATTGGAGTGGGTACTTTGGCACTCCAGATTTCCCAATCCATATATCGGTTGCTTCACACGATTTCTCACTCTCCCCCACGTTCCCTTTTGTATTCCCGTTCTTCGCACGTTTCCGGTGCTCGAAAACACCTACTTGATGGGGGAATTTCTTCTCTTTTTTTCTCTCTCTCTCTCGTTCAAGAGGTCGCCCGTGTTTTCATCGCTCTCGTCCGTTCTCGCTCTCGATATAATTGTGTAAAATCGTCTTGTTCAAATCAAAGAGGTGTAATGGTAGACGTCGTGGTGTTATCACGAATCGGGCGTTGTCTTGATCAAACAGTATTACGTCGCATGGACCTGGAAACAAAATTATTTTTAATGTTTTACTAGTTCATATCCTCCCCGATCGGTTGTAATACAAAATAAAAAATAATTCCTTGGTGTACGGGATACCTAGATATTTTCAATTTTGAAAATATTTAATACTGTGGTGAGGCCCGCAGTTGAATTGTGCGCCTAATTAAAATTATAAATTCAATTGATTATTTCTTGAAAGAAAAAAAGGAACGTTGAAATGCAATTAAATTAAGTCGACTGGCAGGCCCATAAAGTATTGCCGCCGAATTTTCGAAAACTAGAACTATATTCGCACAATAGAATACAAGCGAACGTGGTATTAGTGCTAGTAGTACTAACGATAGAAATCGACATATCAATAGTTTTTTATGACAACTGGTGTCTACATCATACATTTCATTGTGTACAAATGAACATTCCATTTTGGTTACCAACTTCCTTAATTAACATTGTGCAAATATTTGCATTCATTACTATATTGACGTGACGAGCTACCTAGGCGACGACGTTTCACCAAACGTCCGTTGCGGGGCGCCCGAGTCTATCGTTGGATGATGGGATGAGTGGGGGGAGGGAGTGGTGACATTTAACCTTCGTATATATTTCTCGATGAAGCTGCCGCTGATTGACACTATTGTAGCGGGCAGAACTTGACGCGTTTATCTATTCGGGATGATCTCTCCTACCCACTTTTCAGCCGCGAGTTTCGCGTAGACTTCTCTGCATACGAGAGTCGCCAGATTTACGCCTGAATCTATCGATTTTTCGACGCCGGCAGTGACGCCGACGGAATCGTCGGACATTTGACGTACGGCGTCGTTCCAGTGTGAATGGGGTTGCCATCATCCTCTACCCACTCCTCCCCCCCCCATTCCCGACCACCACCATCACAACTGCCACAAGTGCGTGTATTGTTCGGGCAAGTGGTTGATGCTGACAGGCATTGTGCTGACGGCATCATACCTTCGGCTTCTGAGCGCTTCGCTCTCTGTATATATACGAGCCGTATTGTGCGATTCTGGGGGTCTGGATTTTCGTACGGCGACAGGTGGCTCTAGAGTCGCGTGTAATTCATAACTGGAAGTTGGCTTCAATGTGGGTGGGACGCAATTCAACTTGATCCGTGCTTTCTAGCCTGCTGTATTATGTTTCGGTTGGTAGCGTTGTCGAGCTTCCCGGTATGTTCGGTGTGCTATGCTAGTTTGCCTAACTACGGTTGGGAATGGGCAGCATATTTTAGTCCTTACCCAGTCCTTGCGAATTTTTTTTTTTTTTTAATTCTATGTCGAAGCATGTGACGGCAGTCCGACCAAGAGGTCTTTCAATAGCCGTCTACCGTGCGAATAGTCATATACAGATTGTAGCGTAGTCGAGCTTCCCTGTATGGTCGATGTGCTTTGCTAGTTTGCCTGAATTCGGTTAGAAATAGGTAGCACTTTTGAGCTTTGTACTGCTCTAATTTTGCGCTAAAGTGCGCTAAATTTGAATCCACCATGTCGGTTTACCTATCACCTACCTACACGGTACCTAAAAGATATGCTTGTGCAACCCGTTCTGCTTTAGGAATAGGCTGTCGTTGACTCTTCAGTTTTTGTGAGCAGTTAAATGACTGGTTTGTTTACCCTTAATCTCAGCCATAGGAGACGCACGCTTTGACTTTCTAGTCATAATTCATCGCGTTTTCATCCTTTCTAAATGATGTTTTCAAGTTTGAAATTTGCTAAAGCTTTTTTTTATCTTTTCTTGCATGAGCAAAACGCTCAGCGCTCGTTTAGGCTTCGCTGTAGAATTGAGCGAAATTGTTTTGCTCTCTGCGTGTAGGGCATTATCTTTTTTGAGAGGAAGAGAGCGAAAGAGGAAGACAATTGAATTATTGGGTTGGTGGAGGGAGTGAAGTCGGTCTTTAGGAGAGATGAAACCATTAGGAGTAGGGACTGGTTGGCAGCCTGCCTGGTAATTAAATCCGTTTTCCACCAACTAATTAAAAAAAATGTTTCCACGCAACAATCATTAGCAAGTGAGCATTTTTTCCCCCCAAAGCTACCATTGTTCGAAAGGCGATATTCTAAATGACTTTGAAACTCGCTGAAATGCTTTCGCAATCATTTTTGTTTTTAGTTGATACGAACGGCTGTGACAAGTCGGAAGTGGCTTATTATTATCTGCAGTGTACGAATCAATAAAATATGCGAGAATATTTTATATCTTAGAATCATAGTGTTAAAAATAGTGCATTAATATCATAACGTATTGTGAATATTTTTTGCGCCATTCAATTTAATCTATTGTGGATTTTTGTTGGAGCGTAATTGTCTCGGTGAAAATAAAATGTCGTTAACGTTCGCATTTGTTGGGTTATTTTGCACACCCTGTATGCTCGTCCTTCCGTGCGCCTAGGATTTACGTTGATGCTTTTCGTTCAGTCGAGAAAAGAGGGAGTGAAGGAGAAAAAAAGTCGATTTTTGCGAATGCGCCGAGGCGATATAATTTGCATGTGCAAACACGTATTATTTCCATCCTTTGATTCACGGTATCTGTTTTTTCTTTATTCCCTTTATCCCGTGAACGTATGTATACATTTAAATAGGAAAAGTTCTCCCCCCCCTCCCTTCTTGTCATCCATAACGCTTGCCTCTCCTGCAGGGTCTCTTTCTCGCCTAAATACGTCGGAAATAGATCCTCTCTGACGGCGGGCCCTCGTACAGAAGAGCGAGTGTGATCTGCTTTGCATGCGAACACGCGTTGTCCCAACGTATCCTCCTGTGACCGCTAGCTCCCATCCCGTAGTTCGTGGTGGTATCCTGATGCTTTTTGTTTATTTTTATAAATAGCGCTCACAAAAAATATATCCTGGTTATGAATAGCTTTTTTAAGATCCTTGTCATTTTTTAAATGATCAGCAACGATTTGTCGTAGACCGGTCGGTATTGTAATCGACTTCGGTTCAGGGATGCCGGGTTTGTATCCCGGCGCCGGTTCTCGTTTATTCAATCCATCCCGTCGAGGCACAGAATCTAATGTAGTCCTACAGTGATCGGAGAAAATAATTTATGGACTGAAACTTAAATGAATCTCTCGAAATTCAGTTTCAAACGCATGTGGATATTTGCTGATTGCAAGTGGCGCCGTATTAGGCTCGTACTTGTCGCTCTACCTTAATTGTGCCTAACCTAGGCTTGTTACCTAGGTATGTATATTTAACGTGTCCCTCAAATCGCTCTGACACGGGTCCCACGGCTTTAGCTGCATTCCGATAGTATAGGCGCGAACGAATTTCTCTCGCCCAAAAAATTTCGTAAATGTCAATTCAAAAATGTCGTATCGTCGTTCGTAAAAGTCGGTCACCCGGTACCTCTCGCCGATGAGGCCTGCCATGCACGGGTGCAATACCGGGTTCCAGGAGCACGCGTAATGCAACGTCACTCACCGGCTTACTCCAATAGCGTGTCGCTCTGGCACCCCTATCCTACCAGTGGATGTACCTTGACAAAAAATACCCCGGCTCGCTTCATTTCACGTGTTGTTCAAACACGCAGAGAGAGAGACAGAGTGATAGTGAGGAGAACGAGTGCAGCAGGCGCGAACTGTGCCAAATCTAGACTAACACAATAAAACCTGTCAGTGATGACGTCCGCCGCGGGCCACAGTGACACGGGAGCGGGGGGGAAGGGCTTGCTTTTGTGTTGTAGGCGGTGATTTGTCGATTACAGAAGCAGTGTTTGTACAGACCCTGAAACATTACCGACGGTGCCACTCGCCTATTGTATGCGTGGTCACGGCCGGGTTGCGCGTAAATAGATAATGCGATTAATTTTTCAAAGATTTTCATTAAACATTTGAGCCGGTTGGAATATTAATGTTTGGTGGGATGGGGAGTTGAAATTTGTACTGGTGGCTTCTGCTCGTTAGCGCCGAGTCACGTGAATCCTCTGCAATGATGGGTGGCGCCAACCTTACGATTGTGGCGATCATTGGCAACTTTCGCATTATATGTTTAAGTAGTATAAGAAAAGTCATTTGGTTTTTGTATTTAAGCGAATGGGAAGGGACATCTGGGCAGGGTTAAAAAAACGGTAACAATATTCTCGAATGGAATTTTTTCTAATACGTGGATAAAAAATAAACCGTGATTACAATTCTTAAATATATTAGTTGGCGGTGAGGCTTGCTAATAAAATAGTTGTATATATCCGTTGACTGGAACAAGAAAAAAAAAATACATGTAGTGTGACGGATGTCCTTTTAGTAAGGCATCAAGATGGCCACGGCAGTTTTACCCTGAGGGTCCCACCAATTGTTAAATCTTAAAACTTAAATATATTTTAGACTCATTTAGGCGGATTTCGCATCATTTTGCAGGAAAAAATTGTTCCCTTTCTGTTTAGTCTAAGGTCTCAGGAGGTTTCTCGAAATGTGGGCAAAATCGTGCAACCGTTTTTTCTATTCTGGTTCCAATGCTGGCGAGCTATAGTTGGGATATATATTTTTAAAAAAGGAAAATCCGGCTTATCTTTTGCCTTTAAAATAATAATAAAAAATACCCTTTCCATTTGATGATTCGATTGGTTGCTGGGTATAGGGGGTAGCCCAAGTGGAATAATATAAAGTTAGTCGCAGTAAAAAAAAAGAAATATGTAGGCGTATAGGGGCGAATAGGAGCCGTTTAAAAAGCAAACAGCAAGGGGAGAAAAAGGAGGGGGGAAAAGCTCTTTTTGTAAACGCACGTGACGGGAGCCCCCGATTTTCAAAAGAATTCCTAATGATGCATAATATCTGCGCTACAGTTTGGCTACGTATGGGGTTGATGGTTTTGGCGCTTGTCGCGTGTCGGGGGTTCAAGCGGTAGACCGGTTCGACTGAAGAGGGAGATGTTCGCGAAGTGCACGTGCGCGCGGATATGGCGGCCATCTTTGTTTTTTTGGTTGAGTCAACACACTTCTCTGTTTCGCTTGTTGCTGTACTTGATATTTAAAATTTCTTTCACGTATTAAGAGTGTTTTTTTTTTTTGACAATGACAAAACTTTTGTTGGCATTTTTTATTAATTGATTTTTCTTGATTTGTTTTAAATAATTAGTGCTATTTAATATTTACTTTATTATTATATTACTTACCAACGACTCGACGGATCATAACACCAACAATATATACTTTTAATTAATATCTAATTTTTTATATCATTCTTCTAATACACAAATTATCTTCAGTTTGCTGATTTTAAGAAAAACTATTGTATGTGTTATTTTCTTTTAAAGTTTTTTTTTGTTGAACTTTTTTATTGTTACTTTCTGATTTTAAAATATTTACTTTTGATATTATTTTTAATAAAAAGTAACAGAAGCACTATTTATAGCACTTTTTTTTAAACATGTTTTAACATTGTTATTTATTATTATTATTTAAATTAAAAAAACCATACATATCAATTTTGAAGAGGCAAACTATCAGTAGCTAAAATTGCAAACTTGCTATATTTGGACATGTTAAAAACGAACCTGTCGAATATCAAATTGTTCCATCGCGTAAATTCCAATTGTGAAGAAAAGATGTACACGAAAATATCCATATTTAAGAGATCGATATATCGGATAGAGCTATTGTTCCCGCCATTTTTCTTGTTGACTGTTCGTTTGTGCCGATGCGGTTTACACGGTTTGCGGCGGCAGGTGTTGGCGATCGTGTACGAGCATCGAACACGTTTTGGCAACCGGCAGCCGAGTCAGCGAAATGGCTGGTTTTTTTGGGTGGCGGCGGTGGCGACGGTGGCGGCGCGACTCGTGCGCGCTCCTTCGGCAGCTCAGAAATCGCTGACTCTCATCGGCAAATATTTGGAAACGCTTGGTTTGCATATATTGTGAAGAAAAATAAACACTTATCTGACGCTTATCGGGGCAACAGGCGCGCGTGCGCGGCGCGCGAAAAGCTCATGAAAGCGAGCGCAGCGCTCTTTACAGATAAGCTTCTGCGCTCGATTGCGTCGTGTTGGGTGGGCGCAAATCGGGGCGCGTTTTTTAATCGAGATTGCCCTCGCCGATTTCAGTTACGTGGTGATGAATAGTTGGGCAACCCATAGCCAACGCTTTACTTTGAGTTCAGACTCGGACAAGACTTAATTTTTACAAACAATAATTTCGAACAGATGGTTGGACTTGATTTAGGATAGATTAATATCCCTGATTCATAGACAAATTTTATAATTTATTTTACTACGGCGGTAAAGCGATTTTCATCGGTGATTTTTCGCTCGAAACGCCAGTATTACGTCGACTGGGTAAAATCCGCCAAAGCTCAAATTGGTTGCAAACAAATTGTTGAAAGTCGGGGTTATTTCCTTTCCATTTTGCGCCCCGTCGATTGCAGCAGTTGTTTTCCGTGGCATCTTTCATGCAGTCACGTGCATGAAACTTGACACGAAAAATGCAGATGAGACGGCAACAATCATTCGAGGTTGTTGATCCCAACGTGGTGTGGGCTATATCAAATTTATCGGAAAACCATCGTCACGGAATACACTCGTATGTTTTAGGTCCAATTTTGTAATCCGTTCAAATTATTTTTATCCAGTTCCCATTTTGCGACGTCAAACCACCGGTGTTCGTGCCTTTCACAACGAATTAATTAGCAAAGGGTTAATTCTTCTGGCGTGCATTGACGTTCTGTCACGTTCACGATGTGATACGATCACATTATCTTTGTTTATTGTTTATTTCAATTTTGTATGCCATTACTTAAAATTGAATCATACTATCGCAAATAGTATAAATACCCACACCATTGGCTGACATTACTATTATTTATTTTTTTGTATTGACAATGATCGTCATCACTAAAGTGAATATCAGAACAGGAGATTCTGTTCCCCTCTAATCGCTTGAGCAATTGTGGAGGGACACATTTTGACCAGTACCTCGGGTTACTTGTAGAACATCGCATTATGAGTTTTATTTC
>JAUJYS010001767.1:0-16385 GCA_033995665.1 Melogona broelemanni | reverse complement strand
CGCGTAGCGAAAGTCAGTCTCACCTGATTAGTCACTTCATGTTATGTTTTTGGTTAGGCAAGTCAGTTTCGCTACGCTTCCCAGTCGATACCGTATTTTCTGGTCGCTCATTAGGGTAAACTGGAAATTTACCGAAATTACTCATGTTCATCTACAAAAGTTAATGCCCTTTGGTCAATATGGATTTAAAAATAATTTGATTGTTTGCAATGTATGAGTGATTAAAGTCAATGAGATCTAAATTAGTCGAAAACAATTGTTTTAAAAAAATATGGTACAAGCGCAATTGAAAAACAATTGTTAAAAAAAAATAGTACAGTAGCATCTCAGAAACGGATTCTCCAGAAATTAAATAATAAAACCAAAAAAAAAAAATCATCTCAGACGACATTTTCTTGCTAAATATTGGTCTGCTTCACGGATGTCCATACTCGTGGTAGATTTTTCTATAAACTGTCTACAGTCTACCACAATCGCAGCGTCATAATGGGATTCGAACCGGAACCCTTAGCCAACACACATACATTAACGCGCCTAATGATCTAGACCCTAAATATCCCGGTCCCCACTATATCTAGAATCCACTATAGCTGTCGAGAAAAATTATACAGAAATAAATCAGCAGCACATTATTCGCCGCCACCCAACAGCACAATCTACAAAAAGCAAGCCACCCGTAGATACGAGTCCATCCACAAATCCGATTTGCGATAGTCGCTTCAACCGTAGCCAACGGTCGCGTTAAACAATCGTAGCGCACGTGCGACTTGGTCGAATTGGACGCCACGTGCAAAGGAAAACGCGTCGCCATCGTTGGAACAGCGACGCGCAATGTCTGTGCGTGCATCCCTGTGCCATCGCTACAGAAGCAGTAGTCAGACACTGTATCTTTCGGTAAACAAAATTGAACACGAAGAAATATGATGGGATGGTGTGTGCGAGCGTTTGGCGCGAACGAAAAGCGCTTTCTACTCCCACCACCACCACCACGTGCTCGAAATATATCGACGATGGAGGGCTGTAGCAATTAGAACAATGACTTTTTGCTAGGCCGGCAAGAGGCGTTCACAGCGAGAGTGTTTGGCTTCCACGAAGTGGCTTTATTCAGCGTCAAGAAAGGGTAAATGAATCTGGCACGGAATAAATCGACAAAATTACATTAATTAATATACTTGTAGACAAATGAACATGTAGCTAATTTTAATTGTAGGAAACTCAACATTACTTGTCGTGGTATTATCAATTGTAGTCGTAGATAATAATCACCAAAACTGTTATTTCTTTATGAATAAACGAATTGTAATTGTAGTGGTGCAAAATATAAATGCATCCGAAATTGACAGATGGCATGATCAATTTTAATTCTACACGTGGTATAAAGAGAATTTACATGGCTCAACGTGCAGAGCATAAATAGAGATGCAAGCATAGAAACTAGACTCTATTGTTGTGTGCAGTATAAATAGTTGGCATGTAGATGGCACTACAATACCAACATTAATTTTACGTAAAGGGAATATGGTCCGGTTCAGCACCGAAAATCATGAGTAAGCGTTAGCACAAAATTAGTACTAACTCATAATAACAACTTAACTGAATTTCCTAAACATAAGGCATGCATCAAGATAGCAACTTGCCACCACATAATGGCGTATCTCAACACAGACTCAGTCACTAATGACTTTCTTGATACACGAAGAATTGTGAGAAAAAAAGAAAATAGTCGACTAGACATATCACACGTAACTGGTGCAGGAGCTTCCAAATAAATGGTCAACTGTTGATAGCAAAAATTATGTTAGACATGATCCAGTCATTTATCCTCAAACTAATGAGTCTGAAACATACTTCTGTATTAAGGTTGATAATGGCTAGACATAACAATTAAGTATTGGAACGCCTATCTCCGTCTGAATATCGCATTATGGCTTGTACTGAAGCAAGTTTCCATTGTATACGTAATCGAGCGTCTGGTATACGTACTATTTTAATAATACCCATTTTCGTACAAAATTGGTCATGCCCAAGATGCCTGCAAACAAAACTTAATATTTGAGAACCAAGTAAAATGCACAAAGTTTATTTATTAAAAAAAAAAAAAAAGTTCTGAGATGGTCAATATTTTAACAAAAAATTTTCTAACCCCAAAAATATGTGCGTTCGTATTTCTCCGCAAGTCTGGTCTACAGAGTAAACATCTACCAACGGTTATTTTTGTTCCTGAGGCAAGTAATCAACTACTATTTCGCGTACCATTATAGGGGCAGCAAATATTTACTCACGGTGTAAAAATTCGTGCAGTGCTGCCTGTACAGATTTGTATTTACCGACCATTTAACCTTTAGAAAAATCATCGCTTAAAAAATGAGAAGGCGCACCAGGCAATGAAATGGGATACTTTACAAATAGAAATTCGTGTCGAAAAATAAATCCGAAAATGTCAGCGCCCAATCTCGAAGCAATAAAACAGAGCGAATGATTAGTTGATGCCATTTTGGATATTAATGCCTACGAGGGTTCAAAGAGGTGTTTACACTTGCTAGAACTAGATCGCCGATCTTTGCTTGGCGATCTTTCCATGTGTTGAGTGTTTCCATGTGTCGTTCTTTCCATGTGTGATCGCAGTTTACGAAGATGGCCAAGATTTTAATTTTTTTAAAAACCGGATAATGGATATATCTTCATTTTTGAAGATAGCACCGTTTATTTAGAAATCACCAGACTCTTGGCTAAACACTGCGGAGCCTATCTCGGAAATAACATGGGCATAAGAATACGTGCGAGCAACGTAGCCAATTATAATGTATTTAGAAATGTATTAACCAAATTATCGTACAGCAGAACCGTATGTTAATATTTAACTCGACTCACCCGACATTCATCTCTGCGTGCTCCTGCACCTTTACAAATTTTACAAGGTGATAGGACTCAAGCGATTGAAGACCTTATAAAGTCAACGAAAAAGCTTTGGGAAGCTAGATCGCGATCGCTATGCTGCGATCGACGATCAAGCTCGAGAAATGTAAACGCCCCTTTAGCAGCCGGCGCGACCCAATATTTATTGTTGCTTGTTTAGCTCTGCGTCAGGACAAAGAAAAAATAGAAACGGCGAATGAAATATTGGTGCGCGCAATTTGAATTGACGGGTCGACGCATTCGAGCGACCTCAGTCGGGGGGGAAACACAAAATGCCATTTTTCACGACAATGGAACCGAATGAAACCGCGACGCACGTGATGTGATTGGTTGACACATGCAAATAACACGCGCTAAGTGGCGAGAGAGCTCGTGCGTTCTAGCACGTGCTTAACGCTTCTTTTATCAACGAGTGCTAAGCCACAAGGCGTGTGGTTGTGTGTGTACAAGTTTGAAGGACAATATTCCAAGATAAACCTAATTTGGAGCCTGGCTGTCAATCATGTTGCACCACCATTTGTCACTAAACGAAAAAATTCAAGTTTGAAGAAATTAATCAAAGTCGTTCGGCAAAGGCTTGAACACATCAGCGTGTATGCAAAGAGAAAGAAATATCGATGAACTTGGAAACAATAGCTAATGGCCTACTTTTGTATAGAGAATTCCAAACTTTTTTTTTTTAATTGATAAATTTTGATATGGTAGGCTAAGCTTAAGGATATGAAGCTGTTAAGGCAGATTTGTTCAGGTTACTAAGTTCTGTTCTAAAAATGTAATCTATACATATCAAACAAAAGACATGAAATAAGAAATAATTCAAAACGTTTGTATACTGCCGCCGATAGGCAGTTCAAAAAGGCATAGGTGTCTATGAAGCAATTTTAACGCTCGTAAAACCTCTCGCATTTCAGTTGGATAAAAAATTACATCACTGTCTTTAACCGCTTCATATAATATCGAGTTTAATCCTATGCATTGTAAAACTTTCAGAAAATTGTTCCTACAAGCCACTTTTCATTTGTTCAATAAATCTATTTCAATATATTGGTCTTGCGCCTTTTCACTAGGCGGCATTAATGTCACTCTAGCTAATACTCTATAGCGCCACCAGAATGCTAAAGAAAATGAGCCACAGCAAGCCACCGCTAGCTCCGATGCATGCACGGATGCCAACAATCAGAGAGCAATAAAAACAGATCCCCATAAAAGAGCCGGTCGTTGGCGAGAGAGCCGTTTCACGTGGCTTTTCTGGCGGAACAGCGTAAACTGTTGTGAGAAATCGTTTCTTTGTGTTTCATTAATTGCGTTTGATCAATTAGCAATTCGATCGAAACGTGCGCCGGGGCCCAGAAACCGGCGCTAATTTGTGCTAAACGCGGCGCGGCACTGCAATAACAATCCCCCAATTCGAACGACGAAAAAACACGTTTGAAAAGGGGAATTCAAACCGGCATATCCAGTCAGTGATAGCGGGAGGAAACAGCTTTACCGAACGGAAGATACGTTCCCATTCGGCCACCACGTGAAACCATCCCGTCACGTGAAAAACCCACCACATCATCACGTGAAACATCCACAGACACACCAGCCAGAGAAATGGACCCAACAATTGGTCGAACCACAATCTGGTCGAGTAACAAAATAGAACAAAAGCGGATCGTTCCAACTCCCTATTTCCCCTACCACCTCCCTTTCGCAACGTCAATTCATCGGCGTACAATGAATTGGACACGCCGACTGACAGAACAAAAAAAAGCGGGAATCGAACAAATTGAACGCGGGCATGAGATAGGAGGAAACCAATTGGAGACAAACATTAGGTCGGCGTGTCCTCACACCCCCTCTCCGCCCACCGTCCTACAGATCCGGAAGCAGGCATTCAGCACGCTTTTACACGATCCAATGGCGCATGAGTTGCGGGGGCGGGATGAAAAGCCACGGCAAACTAATTAAGACCACCACCACCAACCCAATACTTAAGGGACATTATTTTAACACGACCATTTTTGTCACTTGGTAAGATAGGTTGAAGGAAACTGTGATTGCGCGGACATTCAATTCAGTAAGTGCGGCATCCGTGGCTCAGTGGCTATGGTCATAGACTACTAAGCGGGTGGTCCCGGGTTCGAATCCCGGCGCAGGCTTTCGTTTATTCGATTCTGTGGTACTGGAATGTGTCCCTGATATATCGCCGCAGCGACGCGAGGGGTACAATAACCTCCTGTAGTGTTATTCACTACAGTGATCCGGAATAAAAAAAGGTCAAACTTTGAAGTTAACCACATCTCGCAGTCCTGTTCAAAGAAAGTATGAACGAATTATCTTAATATCAATTCCGGAAATAAAGCAAATAATGTTTTCAATTGAATTACATGGTTATGGACGATGACATTTAAGATATTCTGTTCTACTGCAGAAAATATTTACTGTTTTTTATTATTATATTCAATCACTAACTGATATTTTGTACCCTTCGTAATTCTATGGCAATATGAGAGACATCATTAGACACGGGTTTGAATAAACGATACCACCAACCACAAAATATATTAATTAAAAGTATTCGATCATAATTTCCTGATAGTTTATTGAACTCTTGTCGATATTTATGTCAGTGGATGTAACCATCAAACATCTTGAAAAAGCACCATTGGCATTTGGTCGAGAAAATTTAACATAATAATTCCCAATTTCGTTTAACCCATTCTATTTCAGATCCTCGACAAACGGCATCGCTGATATTACCGGTTACCGAACCCCTCCATATCTCCACGACTAAACAAAAGAACGTCGCTCCAGGTTAGATGCCTATCAACCATCGAGACACAAGAGACGCGACTGTCTATAGTCCATCCGGCCGTTTTCAATCACGACCACCGCGCCGCCGACAAACTCACACACACACACACACACACAAAAAGGAAACAGAAATTCGGTCAATAAAACCCGAGTGAGAGCCAGTCGACTTACTACGCTTCCCCCCAACACAACACATCAATACGGGTCTGCTTTTATTATGGGTAGGGTGATGCAGATCGGTCAATATACGGCGACCGCAAAACCCATCGGACGTATTGTGCGGCCTCTCTCCGCCCGGTCACGTCCCTATAAATCGGTGCCACCAATCTTTATACTGTTACATCTTGTACCGACGACCGTAGCCGAGCTGCATCCGTCTATTCCCCACGGAGATTCCTACCGCTGGCTATCGCGCTACACTGTGCCACTGATCAAGGCGCACACGAGCAGCACACAAAAAACAAAAGCGTGCCACTTTATATACCGCAGCGGAGCCAGTGATTGGGCCACAGGTCGGTGCACGTGCGAGGCGAGGCGACCAATGGGAGTCGACCGAGTACGTGGCTGTATCACGTGTCTCCATTCGATTGGTCGGTCCGCGTGCGCTATATAGGATGAACAGGTGTATGCACAGCGAAAAAGAAAGGCAAATGCAATTGCGCCGTCAAACGACGTCAGACGAGAAACGAACCCGATTCAATAGACCCCGGGCACTGGTGTGGGCAAAGAGAGACCACATGACTAATTTTCCACATTGTCAACTGTTTGTCCAAACGCGCATGGTACACCGATTGGACCATCAAAAATTTAATAATATACAGTATATTGACGCAGATTAGCAATTCAATGAACTCAAATTACGCAAATAATGCGATAGCAAAGAACTCACGAAATATATTATTTCGTAGACTGGTAACTTGACCCCCGCCATAGGCCCCCCACCCGGGGCTGCTCGCGGGTACAAATTGTAATTGTAATTGTAACTCGAATTAGGACAAATGTTTTAAACTACTGACATGCAGATATTTCAATTGCTAGTTAAATCATTGTTTAATTTATCAGGGTACGTGGTTTCATTAGATGTTTCATAAGAACAAACGACTGTGACAATTTTATCTCACCAAATATATATTTATTTTTTTGGTTCGCAAGCCAGGAATCTCTGTCTGCAATACGTCGACTGTTCACAGATAGACACTTCAAAAAATATAATACATACATATTTTTATCAGGCACCGAGGTTTGGCAACTTTAATATTCAACAACGCGAAATCCTTTAAACCGTTTCCTGTCTAGAAGGTATTGACTGCGGACCGGGATGTCCTGGACGCGAACTAGACAACGACACCATCCAACAGATATCCTCCTGAAACCACGTGAACATCACGTAAGTTAAATGGAGCCAATCAACGGCTGTTCCGAAAGACCGAGCCACTAAAAGAGAGGGTGACGTCACGATATGAAATGTATCCACTTTTAGCTGTATTGTTAGACTATAATTAGCAGTAAATTAAAATTACGGGTAAATGTGTTATCTTCAGATCTGTACAATTGCCAGTGACGCTGGTTCAATTCCCGACCGTGACCTACGAAGTTTTTCTACCAAGAAAAATTGCCCAGTGAGTATTTCAACCAAATTCAGTGCGGGCGGTCCCGGGTTCGTTTATAGGCGCAGGCTCTGGTTTATTCGATCCTGGGGTACTGGTAAAATCGTGCCCCTAACATACAGTGTTGTCTCTTTCTCTCACCATGCGGCCGACCCTTAACCGTAGCAATAAAGCTGACCAACACGGTTGTATCGTTCGCAGGGTATGTATAGCCGCCGACCTTCCCGACTCACCAAGCACGGATGGAAACGGGTAACAACTTCAATATAGACGCACCGCTGCAGATCGACCGTGACCATGTGTTCTACGTGGCTTTAGTTACGGGGATTTCGCTACAAGAGCGAACGCACGGGAGATAGCGGGGAAGACTGGAAAATAGAGAGAGAAAATTCGACGCTCTTTTCCGCCAAAAACGAATAAAAACTATCTTATCTTTTTGGGGAACGATAGAGAGAGAGCGCGCACGAACGCGACGTGGCGCAAAGCGACGAAACATGGAAACCATCGCGCGAGCAACATGAACAAGTACTAGCGAAGCCGGTCCTCTCCACACGAACGATCGACGATCGTCGCTGCGGGGCTCGCCCAAAAGGTGAACGAGTTTGATAAACGACTATCTGTACGCGCGAAAGTCCCCAATAACACATTTGGCGAAACATAGAGCCACAATAGGATACACTTTACAGTAAATGAGTTAAGCATATTATTTGTTTTATTGTTTACGAAATTTTGGCCTAACTAAATTTAATAGAATAGGCAATCACAATCGTTAACTATTTCTACTTCCAATAACAATTAAAAACGGTGAATCATTTGGGAACCACACAATAGCGCCAAATTATCGCGGTCGTTTAGCTGGATAATGTCGTAATTTTAATTACATGTACTTAAGCAGCGAGCAACAACGGTAAAAAAAAATGTGAACTTACCATGTTGCATTGATGACGACATCGACAAAATCGAATAGAAAAAACCAGATAAAATAATTGGTTCCCTTACCTAAAAAAAATAGAAAAAACAAACAATTAGTTCACCAACTCCAAACAAGACATTACAAGCGTAATTTGTAAATACGTGAGGTCATTTTTCTGCGACACTAAATTCACAATATCTGATCAGGATATTCGATTGCGGTTTAGAAAAGTTTAAATCCTTGAAGATATTAATAAATATCCTTGCGACTATTGACTATTCCAGAACTAACTACTGACCCTGGCATGACTACCCTTACACTATAGACATGCAAGAACTGTCTCATTCAAATCCATACAGATATATGCACGTGAAAACCATGTGCACGTTCATACTACGTGCACGTGCATAGCCAAGCTCGTGCTGGGCGAACAATTGAACCACTCTCGCTCGCAGACACAAAACGAAACTTGGAATTTCTCAAAATTGGAGCCTGCGGGAAGCCACCGGTATTATTGCTGCGAGCCTCCAGACGTGGGGCGGACAAAAAAAAAGAATTCTACGAGTATACGACGACGTCGCATAGAGCTACGAGCCGGAATAACTTTTATTAGAAAATTAAATATCCACTCATTCCGTCGTTGGCATATTTCCTCGTCTGGAAAGGACACAATGCAGATACCGCGGGCGTTACGCAATACCACTTCAATCATCGGCAGACTACAAATTTAATCAAGACTTTGGCCCAGAGGCATCATGCTCGTCAACTGCCCTGTGATCGCCAATGTCATCCATTCTAAAATGGAACTGGAAGGGTTGTGACGAATGTAGGCTTGTCGACAATGTAAGAAACCAATGATAACCAAATAACAAGGTACATTGTGTTCCATAAAATAATGTAACCCAATAATCACTAATTACATCTTCTTAAATACAGTGTATTTGATTAAATCGTTTCAATAAAACGCTAATAAAGTTCATTTCGCGACAAATTCGGCGATCTGTTGAAATAATCTTTTTCTGTTATTGAAAAAAAAATGTCAAGAAAAATGGCTATTTAAAAAAAAAAAAATCAACAAAAGGAAAGGTTATTTTAACAGATCTCAGATTTCCCGTTTACGGAAATAAGATAATTGTTTTCTGTAGTTGAATGCATGACTTCGCAAAACGAGATCATGATGAACCGTTTCTACAAAACTTAATTTGGAGCATGTGCCAGCGAGTCGCGCAACTTTCTCCCGTTGGGAACTCGACCGTTTCATAATTGCCCTAATGAACAAACGACGAGATCTCTTTCTCACTTGTTCCTTATATACGCGTAATGCACCTTATTCCTTCTCGTATAAGACCAGGCAAATTTAGCCAACGCATATATATTTAATATGTTTTAACCGCTTTCGTTCTTTTCGCTGATTAAGACAGAAAGGAAAATAGTCTAATTTTGGAATAGTAATGCATCGCAAAAATCGTTTAGACATTCCTTTTCTAGTCACGTTATAAACGAAATTCAACTGACAGGTTAGCATCCGTGTAATACATTATGATGTACACCTGCCTAAAATTAAAATGTATTATTGCTCAGTTATATTTATTTAATAGTTTTTTCAGTAGTATTCATGACCAAATACATGTACATAGTCAACGTGTATCGTCCAAATTTAATTTAAAAGTTCCTTTTAAAGTAAATATTTCATTCCCACTACATAAATACTACACTTAGGTGAATTCATCATAATAATTTATTTGCTCAAAAACTTTTCACCCAAAACATCGAAAGGATTTATGTTGTAGTGGATTTAGTGTTATTTATTTTCGTGTTATTTATCATCGGCTTTTCAAGTTTGTGCCGAGTTTATCACGTGCATTTTTAGTGAGCCGTCACGTGCATTTTCCGTGAACCTTCGATGTTTTCGATCTCTCAAAAACTTTCACTTCACGTGGCGCGCACAAAAGAAGACCGAAGATTTGTGTTCGATTCCTCTTCCGAGTGCTTTCTTCCCCCCGCGTTCCTATTCTTATTCCTATCGCTAAATTTTTATTTATGTAAGTCGATCGGATGCGTTATTCGCTCGCCCGTATATATATATATACGATCCCGTGACGTCACTGGAAGCCGGGGAGTCAACATTAAGTCACTTCCTATTGCTTCCACAGCCGCCTTCCCAATCTATTCATTTATGCCGTGATCTCCTTTCTACTAAATTGATTTCTAACGCACCCCAGTTTGCTTTATTTTCGATCTACGGAATCACGCGCTCTCGCTTTTTTTTTAACCGCCACGTTTTTATTTCATTTTTTTTTCGTCTTTTACTAGAACGACGGTACTGTAATGTGAGGAAATTGTTTTTTAATATTTCTGAAGGACTGTCATGCTGTATTTTTAAACAAAAAAAAAATAAGTAAAGGCTTACCGCTGCCTCTTGAGAAAATTGACAAGGAAAAGTCGCCTCTCAAAGAAATAAGATCGTAAGGAAAATTCAGCAAATGTTCAAAGACGCTCATTATAAATAATATAACTTTAAGAGAGCGAAATAACGATCAAACTTTATCCGTCAATTTTTTCGAATCGTTTCTAAACGACCAAGAGCGCACCGAAAAGTTCTAAAACTTAATTTCCATAAAGACATCTTTAATTTTCAACATCTTATCTCAAATCCGAATCAACTTGAATCGAATAAATAACAAAAATACTTTCATTTTACTTTAAATGTCCGAAAGAATATCATTTCCTTTCTATCGGACAATAAAATAAATGAAATTTTATATGTTATTTATCCGAATCAACAATGCAGCTTGATCAACCACTGTATTCGCAAAGTCAACGCAACTGAATACAACTGCGAAACAGCTGCAAGTGACTGACGCCCCGTCAAACATTGTCGGTCTCTCCCAGGGGCAATGACGTCAAAGTTTCGACGGCCTTTTTTTTCGGTGGCATCGTTCACGCATCCGAGCGCGTGCAATTCTCCTTCCTCCGCTAAAATACAACTTGAATTGATTGATAATAAGTCGCAGTTTAACAAAAACTGACGTACCACAGCGCTGGTTTCTCCCACACACACACACACCAAAGGCGACGGCGTCAATGAAAGGATACCTTGATTAATGATGCTCACGGAGCGGTTTCGAGACCACATACACACAAGACAGATTCTCTCTGTGCGCATGCGCAATGACTAGCTACCGTTTCCACCTAAAAAACATCATGTAATCTCCAACAAAAAATGAATAAAATTAAAGAAAGCCATTAGCCTCAATATTCTTAATGAAAGGCATTAATTTAGTTCTTATGTCATGTGTATAGAAACTAAGAAACATCATCTTATGCAGCCCTGTGTACTAAGGCCGAATTTTGAAATATGGGAATATTTGACTGTACGGAACAGTACAGTTTCACGTCTGCATGCCCAACGGGCTGAACCGTTAATTTTAATATTTAGTTATTAATTAACCTAGAACATTCTGCGTCAATATCAACGCCGGAACCGGTTCTTGGATATTAAAGAAACGCTGGCTTTGTTCTGGGTTCAAAACTAGAAGAAGAAAAAAAGTTGAAGATTTTTTCTTTTCTTTTTGCTTTCTAGTTGAAGAGATATCACTTAGTAAGACGAACTCGCCCTGTTTGGTAACGGATATTTAAGCCTACAAAGTAAAGGATTGAAAAAATTGACACGTCCATGATTTAGTGTAAAAACTAACTCGGGAAGTTAGAACTCGAGGGCGTGTCAGAAAACGACGATCTTTTTTTTCTATTTCGGCACCAGGCTTGCCAAGTTTTTGAATTCCCCGTTGGAGAGTATGAGAAAAAAAAGAGGTGACACACTATATTAAATCTCGTGGAGTAAAAACGTCAGCTTAGTGGAAAAAATATGTAAAAGTTGCACAAAGAAAAACTGTTTGCTGTATATATAAATGCCACCCATCACCCCTACTTCACTCAAGGAAATTTTTTTCTTCTAAAATTCTTATAGAATCTGATGTTGGTGATAAAATTTAGTCACCAGAAAACGTGTGACCTAGATGGCGTCGCTCGGACGTAAAAGAGCCGAAATTTTCTCCAGAGAGCAACTGAAAGTACTCCGACGGGGGAAGGGGAGTAACGAACTATTCAGTAACTTTTCAATCAATACTAGTAGCGTTTGGATCACGTGCGCCAAAAGCATAAAGGAAGGAAAAGTCCGTATGAATGTGGTCGTACTATATTATGGAGGTGCTCTTAAGAGGGGGAGTGGACCCACATTGGGCTCGTGAATCAAGCGACCAATTGGGATCAGCGTCTCGAGAATCCTCCAAAGAAACTAAGTCCACGTAAGAGAACATTTTCCACGACACCGTGGTGTTCTCTGCAGATCTTACCACAGTTCAGACAAAAAAGTACTAGTTTCTGGGAACGAATGCATAGTCTAAGAAGAATTATTGAATAGCAAGGATTTAGTTTCACCCGGTCTGCATGCTTCGCCGCATTGCCTCGGAGCACGTGTAGTTTTCGAGCGCTACGGGAAGCGCAAGCCAACCTACACGGGGCAGCATCATGCTAGTGAATCGGGGCATCTTGCTCTCTTCAGCAGTCTTCTGCAACGGTAAATAGGCGAAAATACACATATGGCTCGCTAATTACCGGACATTTTTGGCGAGATAGGATTCAGGACTAACTAACGATTTTATGGGATTTCTATTGAAACATTCAACTTAAACATTCGAACATTGCGAATTCAGATTGCGAAATTTAAATTTTCCTGAAATTTTGGTTTCAATTAAATAAAATTGGCTCACAAAATAGTTTCAGGATAAGAATCTTGAATGATATCAATAAATTGGACATGATAATTTGTGTAACCTTAAACCAGTTCGGAACTAATATTTCAAAGTTCAAAATTATCAACACTAAATAATTGTAATCTGAAGTTCGCCATTATGAAGATTGATTTCACCCAAAAATAGTAATGTGTAAACGTACAGTTCAAACAGACTTTCTAATGATTCGTCTAAAAGTTCAGGTCTCAGGTCCCCCACACTTACAAACTCTTTCATATAAGACATTTTACGATATGACCTATCACCGATAAAAGGCGGGACACTCTCTCTGAAACAGCGAGATAGGGGTGTACGAGCGGGAGACGGGTAGCAAGCTCACCAGATAATGTATTATAGCGAACAGGATATCGGCCCATTATCAACGACGCCCGGGGATTGGATAGAATATCGTGGCATGGAATGGAGAGTTTCAGGGAATGAAGGGTTTTCCCATTCACAGGAACCCGGCAATTTTATTGCACGCCCAACGTCATTTATACCTAATTTCGAACGAGAGTTATGGGAGGTGCGACTATCACGTGCATACACGTAAATGCCCACCATTAGCCTGGCTCTTTCAATCCGTCACCATTGCTCTGCTTGCACCGGACCCAATACTGCATACAGGGGTTGGACGAAATAAAAGAAACAGATCTGCTTGTGTACCTTATACATGTGGAGCTGTTTCCATTATTTTGCCCAATCCCTATATACCCCCCGCATGACGGGGTCTCAATGTTCTAATACCCAACTGAAATACTTCTCGGTTCCAGAACAATATAATTGAAAAAAAGCCTAGTGCATACTAGCATTTTATTTCCCGTGCCTCAAACTGAATTAACCGTATTCACGTTTTGAATTTTATTATTATCTAGGTATTGTGTGGTTGGTTAGTCAGTCCTGGGACTGGTTCTAACAGCAGGGCGTCGTCTCCGGACCCCGACCCTCGATCTCCCGACACCTGCGGTTATTTTTGGTAGAATACAGAATGACAGAAACAATCGGCTGCGCTAGAAATCGAACCCAGATCGGCTGTTTTTCTTGTTCCGCTTATAATCTTGCTAAATTTACCAAAATTAAAAAAAATAAAACGTACTCTATAGCCAGATCCTTCATTTTTCACTATAAAATCGTACTCGTATCGTTTGAAAATATCTTCAGATATTCTCAAATTTTCTCCAACATCAAGTTACCAATACATTCTGCATTGTTAACGATACCCGTTTATAACCTAACTCAATCGAATGATGTTAATAAATTTTCTCAAAAAAGCACACAGCACGCAACACTAAAATAAAACACAACCGAAAAAAAACAAATACACGAGCACATTCCCATATCGATTTCCTATTCCCAGTGATAAAAAGCGTGGATTTGCATGTGTAGTAGCCCCGTGCATGTGTGTGGTAGAAGCCAGATTTTATGGAGGCCCGAACTAGAGATGCGGAACCAGGAAGACGAATAGACCCGATAGACGTTAAATTGCCGAACCCCCTCCACCACCACCGACCAAGATCGTTCGTGCGCATTCCGACTATAAGAGTTTATAGATTCTCCATTGATTGTCGACAACATGTACGATCATTGCCAAAAAGGTTGAGGTGCACTTGGGAGGAAGCGAAGCATCCCCCACCAGACCCCCATTAAATGTACAGGGGGGTGGATGGGAGAGGGGGATGGTAGAAGGGACGCGTAACAGAAGTGGCTCATGGGACGTGGATAACACCAGCGTCTGCAAGGAGAAGAGATCTGGAGGTGGGGTGGGGGCAGGGTGAGGTAGGGGGAGCCTTGATTTTTAGACCCGGAATTAAATAGCGGTCCGTATCCGAGCTGGAATTGATCGTAAAATGGGCGTTACGACACTCGCTAAACTTTGGGTATGTCAAAAGTGCCCACCCCTACATCCCCCAATCCAATTCTTTCATCGAGTAAGATCAAAAATTGGTTTTAAAAAAATCAGAGAGAAAAAAATGATTAATCGTATTGTGATCAGCGGACACATTGTCACACTAACAAACTTAAATTTAAATTTCGCTATAAATTTAAGAAGACGACATGTAAATTATGTTTTATTATTTTTTAGTCATCACTTTGTTATCGTCACAGCGGATTCCATATTCCTCCAATCGCTAAAGCAAAGGAGCTTGAGCCCGAGCCGGGATGCTCAACCAATGAGTTACCACTACCGTACCAGGTACCAGGAACCTTGAATAACAATCACCACCTTGTTTTCGAACAAAATAAAGATGTAACAGCTTTTCAAGGTGAAGACGAAATTTACCAAGTAGAAAATGCAATAGTTCTTTTTAGTAGCAACAGTATTTTGCAATCAACTTTTGGATCGACACCAATTAAATGGAACAAAGAGGTGTATCCTTGACCAAATTAAACGTTTGCATTAATTGTGTTGGCAAAGTCTAATCGAAATATTTATTTGGCGACGACGAGGTTAGGTTGGGAAAATTTAACCGACCGCTAAACTTAGTCGCACGCGCGTCACGCAACCGAAATTCCGCCATCCCCAGCCGTGTCACGAGTCACCCCGGCGATCGAAGCGCCACCCCACAACTCTATAGAGCAGGAACCGTCGCGACCAGAAATTCAGGCGACATCGCATGTACTCTGGCGTTTTATAGTTTGTTGCATTAAACAAATTTTGGCAGGCGACTCTGAACCCCACGAAACTCCCCCACCCCCACATTGCATTCTCTATCAACAAAGACGTCGGCCTTCAGTCCATTTTCTTCGCCCTAGAGCGCATTCATCCATCCATACATCCTCCCAAGACCGCATCAAGTTAACGTCACTGACTGTATGACGTCACTTACGTCAATAACAATTTGCACGTCAAAACTTTAAAAATCAAAAATAACAAATAGCTTTCGAGTAAAGCATGGTCGTTGTAGCTCAGAGTTAGAGCATCCGTTATTTCTGCGGAAATCCTGGGTTCGATTCCCGGCTCGGGCTTTCGTTATACGATCCCGAGGTACTGGTCAAAATGTGTGCTTCCACAACTGCTCAAGCGATTAGAGGGACACAAAATCTTATGTTGTGATATTTAACTTCAGTGATGATGTTTATTGGCTGTCAAAATATATTAAAACAATTATTTTATCATCTTTAATGTTACATAATAACCGTGATCTTAAATTTGCCACATTTCCAAGTAACCTATATAGCGTTATTTTTCCAGATATTTACACACGAAAAGTGTCTTTCATATTCCTGTTTATGAACGACTATTTATGGTGCCATTTACGCTTTCATATTTTTTTTTTTTTTTTATCATAATTCACCGTAGCGCCTAGTGCACTACAGGAATACTGCACCCTCGTGTCTCTTTGGAGATATGTGAGG
>JAUJYS010001766.1:0-16388 GCA_033995665.1 Melogona broelemanni | reverse complement strand
ACATGAAGTGACTAATCAGGTGAGACTGACTTTCACTACGCACCCCACTCGACACCGTATTTTCAGGTCGCTCATGTCTTGAACGTGCAACTTAGCCAAAGGTTCTTACTATGTTCAACTCCAGTTAATGTGAGTGGGTTGCAAATTCGGCTACTGCCCCCGCGTACCTGTCTGACAACCACCCGTGCCAAGTGTCTTATAAATTGTTTTGCAATTCGTGGCGAGCACTTCTGACAGTAGACCTTCGTCTGCCCGCCCCCAAATTATCATCATTGTGTGATCTTTTCGCCCCTCCATTATTATACTCACTAACGACAACGAACCTCCATTTTCCAATGCACCCGATTGTGCCTCCGTGTTTATTCCCCGTTCAATGTCCTGTGGTCCGGTGTTAATGTGGGTCAGGTTCGCTCGCGTCCAATTCCCGAAATTAAATTAAATATATAATTGAGCGCCGTTGAACTCGGAATCGCACGTCCAACGTAGTCTCGAGATGGCAGCTGGAAAAATAATGGATCGGAAATTGGAGCACTAACTCTTAATGTCTCCTGGACATGCATAGACCGTCTTTCTGGAGCCGTTCGATTGAATAAAATTGGCGATAACCCCATCGGTGTAGGTGCGATTTTTTCTAATTGAGGAAACACAAAAGCCCGTTTCGATATGGGGGTTATTGTGATTACCTGTAACCGCTTCCTTGTGGCTAGTGACGGCCCTGCTCCAATAACGTAGATCTATATTTCTCACGGATAATGTTCGACTCTCACGTAATTATAATAATTTAAATTTTGTTCGGTCTTCTTTCTTCTCACGTTGTGTGTTTGTGTTTACTTGCAGATTGACAGGGATGGCAGTGGGTACATCGACCTGTCCGAATTGAAGAGTGCGTTGGAGGTGTGCGGGTTCAAGTTGCCCCAATGGAAGGTCCGGCAGATGATCGATGAATTCGACAAGGAGCAGGGCGTGGCCAGTAAAGGTGTCCTGTCGTTTTCGGAATTCGAACAGGTACGGATTATTATTATTATTATTTTTTTAAATCAGAGTTCTTTCCTGCGTCTGCTAGGCGCGTGTCTGTTTTGGATATTATTTTTGGTTTTTGCCGTAACCCGTTAAACAATGTGGTAGCTTTGAAAACGAACTCGTTCACAGGAAAATTTGATTTGTACTAATTATACAAATGACAGAAAGATGTGAAAATTTGATTTATTTCCTTTTTCTTGGTAGACTATTGTCGAAGTTCAGTTTTGTGTTCAGATTTTGACAAAAATATGCTATTGACTTAACTTGATTTGATATACTTATCTTAATTTTCGCAGTTGTACGCCGGCCTTAAATCGAAGGAGGTGTCCAGCACGTTCAAATCGGTGGTGTCCAAGCGGGAAAATGTGGAGACGTTGGGCGGCATGTCGCATGCCTCCAGCGAGGGCACCACTCACTCGGTTAGAATTGAGGAACAAATTGCCTTCTCCGACTGGATTAATACGTGAGTGATAAAACTTTTTTTTAAATTGTGCCAGTGTACTTCGAAATTGGACTTTATTTTGATGTGATAAATGTAGAAAAAATTGTAGTGATTTACTCGAGTATCATTTAATTAAAGTGAGGATAATTAGTCATTGACGTTCTCATTTTATGTATTTTTATATTTTATTTTATAGAAATTTGGGACACGATGCCGACCTGAAACACCTCCTTCCCATCGACGCCGAGGGTAAACTGTTATACGACCGCGTCAAGGATGGAATTTTATTATGGTAATTGATTTCGCAATTTTTTTTTAACTGATTTTTTTTTTTTTTTTCGGATCACTGTAGTGAATAACATTACAGGAGGTTATTGTACCCCTCGCGTCGCTGTGGCGATATATGAGGGGCACATTTCAGTACCACAGAATCGAACAAACGAAAGCCTGCGCCGGGAATCGAACCCGGGACCATCTGCTTAGTAGTCAATGACCATAGCCACTGAGCCACGGAGGCCACGAATCGAATTATTGGAATCCCCCTATTTCGGAACCCTAGAAACAAGATCATTTTTTTTTTAATTTAGCAAAACTATAAACCATTCGTGTCCGGAAACGATCGACGAGCGAGCCATCAACAAGAAGAATCTGACCCTGTACACCAAACACGAAAATCTGACGTTGGCGCTTAATTCGGCCCTGGCTATCGGATGTAACATCATCAACATTGACGCGCACGACCTGTCAAAAGGAAAGCCGCATTTAGTTCTCGGACTGGTGTGGCAAATCATTCGTGTAAGTAACATTCCGCTCGTGTTTTTAAATTTGCTGTTCAGAATATTTGTCATTGATGTATTTGCTAAAATCACCATTTCATCGCGTTGAACGTTTACCAGATTATTTTTTATATTTGTTTTTTCGTGTGCACTTATTGAGGATAGATTTTAGAAGTGTTTCTAAAAAAAAATCATGTTTTCCCACCACACAGATCGGTCTGTTCAATCAAATCACCTTGGAGCACTGCCCAGGCTTGGCCAGCCTGCTGCTCGACGGCGAGAAATTGGAGGACCTGATGAGGCTGTCTCCGGAAAATATTCTCCTGCGCTGGGTCAACTATCACCTGGAGCGCGCCGGTACCAACCGACGAATGAACAACTTCACCGGCGACGTGAAGGACTCTGAAATCTACACCTATTTGCTCAAGCAGATCTCGCCGGCATCCGCCGGAGTCACCACCGAGGCTCTACACGTGAGTTATTTAACTTACTTTTTATCGTTCCAATTTCCTTGTGAATTCATTAAGTGGTAGATGATCAAACAATTTTGGTAATTTTTTTCTCGTTGCGAAATTGTTTGCAATTTTTTGTCCACTTTTTATCGCAGGAGTCCGATCTGGTGTCCCGCGCTGAGGTGACCCTCATGCAGGCCGAGAAGATCAAGTGCCGCAGTTTCGTAACTGCCATGGACATCGTGTCCGGAGTCTACAATCTGAACGTGGCCTTCGTTGCGAATCTGTTCAACAACTTCCCTGCCTTGGACGAGCCGGTAGAGATCGAGGATATTGAAAATCTGGAAGAGACGAGGGAAGAGAAGAGTACGTTTTTTGGACGATGCACCAGATCCACTTACCAATCATTTTCCTTAGTGGTATTGGTTTATCTAATGAATTTGATCATCTTGTTTGCTTTCAGCATATCGTAACTGGATGAACAGTATGGGCGTGCAACCTTTTGTGAATTATTTATACGGTGACCTGTCCGATGGAAATATCATTTTCCAGGTAATTAGTACCCCGTTGGCGTTGTAAATCAATAATCCGTGTTATCCAGTTTCAGAGTACACGTGCCCAATAATTTAAATCTATAAACTTATTTGTTCACCTTTCCGTTTTATTATTAGCTCTACGACATCATTAAGCCCGGCATCGTTGACTGGAATCGCGTCATCAGGAAGTTCAGCAAACTCCGTGCGTTCATGGAGAAATTGGAGAACTGCAACTTCGCGGTGGAGCTGGGCCGACAGTTGAAATTTTCCCTGGTAGGCATTGCCGGCGCCGACATCAACGAAGGAAATCACACTCTGACACTCGGTAAGAATACGAATTTAGTTTCTCGAAGAAAAAATGACCTTGATCTTGGAACTTGAAACCGAACATGCACTATCAAATTTAGCGACAAATGATATGTTGTACCAACTTGTTGTTGACGAGACTGTTACATTTCGAATGAACTTATTTTTTATTTTCTAGCACTTGTTTGGCAGTTGATGAGGGCCTACACGCTGAGCATTCTGACCCAGTTGGCCAATACCGGTCATCCCATTGTCGAGAAGGAGATCATCGACTGGGCCAACGGAAAGGTAACGTTCGGGTCGTTTGCGTTGCGTTTGCGTGTAATTGAGTTGGTTGGTTAGTCAGTCCTGGGACTGGTTTTAACAGCAGGGTGTCGTCTCCGGACCCCGACCCTCGATCCCTCGACACCTGCGTTTTTCTTGGCTGAATACGGAGGTGGTTTGCCATTGCCTTCCTCCTCGCAGTACGACAAGCCAATCCAACAATCGGCTGCACTGGGAATCGAACCCAGATCCGCTGGTTGGTTAGCGAGCACGCTATCTCGCCCATATATGGATGTACTATGATCTAAAATCAGTTTGCGAATGAGTTTATGTTTTTCTCAGACTTGAATTGTTACTCCTGTTCTGTCCACACTATAGTTGTTGGCAGCGAAAAAGAAGACCAGCATCAAGAGTTTCCAGGATCCGACCATTCGTAACGCTGTGGTGGTGATCGATCTGATCGATGCCATTCACCCGGGAACGATTACCTACTCGGTGGTTCGCGACGGAACCGCGCCTGAGGCAAGTAGATTACGCCTGCAGTTAAAGCAATCAGTTCAATAAAATAAAAATAAAAAATGAAATGCATTTCTTACAATTAAAAATTGTCAGTGCGTCATTGCGCTCTTGTTTCAAAAGCGCAATGACTCGCTGTTATTTGAAATACAAGCTGCCCATCTACAGGTATTAAAAAATGTATAAAATTACCTGTAGTGAATGTTTGGTTACCATGTGCCAATGGTGGTGTTTCTTATTTGTGCGTTGCAGGATTGCTTGGCCAATGCCAAATACGCCATTTCGATGGCCCGAAAGATCGGCGCTCGCATCTACGCGCTGCCCGAAGACATCGCCGAGGTGGAAAAGAAGATGGTGATGACTGTGTTCGCCTGCCTGATGGGCCGCGACTACATTCCCAACATGGACGACAACCAAGTGAGCTAGGCGCTGAGTGCCCGAGGACCACCGTCAACCCCCGCGGCGGCGACCCACCTACCACCAAAATAGCATATTTGTACTTGAGACTATGGGGTGTACGCAAGTTTTCTCTCATTTACTGTATCCTGCAACCGTTTATGCTAGTACTGTGGCCAAAATGATCGACATTCCATATATTATTTTAGTTGCAAATGGCGGCGATGAGACTAAGACGCTCGGATTGAATCTGGGGGAGGATCGATTCAGAGCAATATGTCATTCCCCCCTCTGCCCCATTTTTTAAATGTTTTCCATGTAATGAGAGGTACCGTATACAGCAACCTTCTTTTTACTGGAAGAAGTTTTCTGCCAGTTATTCCGTCGAAAATGTATACCACGCTTTTGATTTTCATTTTTTAAAAATAAAAATGAAACGTTCCATTATTTTCTTCTTCATCCGTATGTGTGTGTGTAGATAGGCGTGATTGCCTTCGCGATTACGTCATTTTAAATTCCAGGTTCCGCTATGCCTGTTGATGTATCATAATGATGTAAAATGATAAAGCGAATTTTATATTATCACCGCTCGCGAGCTCGTAATTGAGGTGTGTGGCACTTTATCGATGCGTCAGGGTTTCATACGTCAGCCTATCGCGTGCACCTGGCATTTGTTGATGAATTACTGCTTCGTGTACCAATCATTGAAAGGAGATTGACTAAGATAAGAGTGGTTCCTGTTTGAAATTTGCTAATATTCAATACCGGTATACTAGAGTCATTCCGAAAGTAGGTGGACTTTATTTCAGTTTTGTATAAAGCTGGGGGTGTGTAAATTGTGGGCGATTAATATATGGCTAAAGTCGAATGTCGTTTGATATTACATTTTTGAACTCTGTGAATCGGAAACAAGAATGAAAAATATAAGAGTATAAAACGTATCATCGTGTAATCTGATAATAAAGTGCATCTACTTTCGAAAAGACTCATTGTGAAGGTTTTTCCAATCTAGATGAACAATATTAAGAATGTGCTTTGGTTTTATTCGTGGCTTTGCATTTTTTGCAACGTTCTGATTGTGATGTGGTGGTTGATACTTGAAAAATGTTAAACAGCCGCTACACTATTGTTTTTACATATATGTAAATTTTAATTAAATCAATGTACGCGCTTTGAAAATCTTATATCCAAAAAACAATGTTTAAGTATTCGAAATTGAATATTCGGCCCGTCTCTGCTAGGCAAAATTATAGGACATCCACGTCGTTTGTATTGCTTGCAAACCACAGTAGCAACAGTAATAGGATCGGTAAAAAGTGAAGATACACTTGCACATAATATTCCCAAAGATCAGTCATCTGTGAAAGTTTTTTTAGAGTACATGTAACCGAAATTGCTTTGTAATTAATTGATATTATAATACGTTTGAATTGTGATTTGTAGCGCTTCCAGTGTGAGACAGTTAAATCAAGTTTGAAGTATGAAGGCCAATTGTTATAAATATATATTATATGTGATGAGTCCGTGATTTAAGATTTTCTATGTGTGGTTCTGTGCATAGGTATCAATTTTCTTAGCAATCTTCTACAAAAGCTACGATAGGTTTTTTTATAGACTTGAGTATAAAAATTGTCAACTTTTAACACAAGATTTGGTACTTTTTCACATATTTATGATACAATTTGACACCATGATTTTATATTGCATAATTAAAAATACATGTATTTCGTTAGCCATTTAGTGTAGTGGTGGATTAGCCATTTAGGTTGACTTTGTAAAAATTTCTAACTTTCTTCTGAAACAATCATTTTTAATCGCGAGCTTGTGAGAACAAACACAAATCGTTTTGCAATTATGTAGTAGACATTAGCTTACAAAAATTCCTTTATGATTTATATGAGGGCATTGCAAATTCGTATGTTTTGTGCACTGTATTTTCAAGTTTTTGCAAATAAATCGATAATAATATTATGTACCCTTTGACCATTGTAAAAATTTACATAACCTAAGTACTTTGTTTGATACATCATCAAAATTGTTATTAAATTATTACGCAAATCCTCACAATTAAGGTTCAATGCAAAATAATTAATTTATTCAACTAAAGCATTCAAGATTGAAACCGAACATTTAAAATATGAACCAAAATGACCTTGCTAGGAAATTGCTAAAAGTAGGCCAAAACGTTCATTTAAATATCAGCACTTTACTCTTTGGAGCCTCTGCGTTCCCAACTGGAACTTACACAAGAAAACAATTAAAAAAACAAACATTGAAATACAAGTTCGGTGTGTGTGTGGCCTAAAATTTAACACCCTAACAAATCTATACACGTGTACATTGAAAATACAAATAAATCACAACTGGCCTGCACAAAATCTCAGGTATTTTCCTATAGTAAAAGTACAACCTCGGCGGGAGGGTATATAGAAAAATACAGTAAGAGTTACACTTGCATCGCATTCGTAATATGCTAAATATCGGTATAAAAGGAGTTGTGCAAATTGAGGAAAAACCCAACAAGTTCACTGTCTTTCTTAACTGGCGATGCTACATATTAGGATACTTACTATTTTTTTTAATTACGAGTAATTTTAAAGCGAATTTGTCGTTATACACTAACGGGAGTTTCGATTCAATTTTAACATGGACAGAAACATATGATCGGTCTGCCATATTCATTCAATTTCTAATTTACGAAAACCAATTTTCATGGATTGATTGGCGGTAAACTGTCCACCATATTAATCCCGATTAAAATGAAACTTTAAACTTTTTTCGTCGTGCTTTCGCACAATTTATTAAAAAAAATCGCAAAAGATTCGTCCAATTTTCGCCTCTTTGGATAAGAGATGACCAAGCGATGTTACTAGATCTAACCGCCAGAAGCGCTAACTGGTCTACTTTCAAAACTTATCAAAGTTTATAGAGGGGGAAGGCATATTGTCGAGCGCGCATCTGTCTCAATTCAAAGCGGGTGGCGCATCTGACGATTAGCTCCGGTGTCGCGTCTCTCAGACGAGGTCGGTCCCCCGTCCCCATATATTTACACGCGTATGTACACAGACTCGGCATTCCGAGAAATGCCGATGCCAATGGAATGAGCGACGCGGGTGAAAGGTTTTCTTTCCGCAACTCCCGATAGAAACACGTGCCTACTCGTCGACGGTGAATTCGTTGGCCTTGCACGTGATGGCCGATTTCAAGCATATCTTCAGGTTTTGGAATGTCCCGCCCACCGTGTAAAAAGTCCACACGCCCAAAAACAGGGTGACCGCGTAGATGGGAACCAGCGTCGCGGCGTACATTTGACTGGAATTTAGAAGTGTCTGGGGGCAAAAACAGAAGAATTTGAGAATGAGATTAGGACACATGTAAGACATATTGATAGGAAGTAATACTCGTGCAAATGACACTACATGACTTAGACAATTACTTTGTTTTTAGACTGACATGAAATCGAAATGGGTATTCATAATACTCACCAATAAAGACACTCCCATGTGCGACAGAAAAATGATCGCCACCTTCCAATACGACTTGTTGTCCATGGAATGAAATACGATTACTCCCCAGAACGTATGCATCAGAATGAACGCCATGGTCGTAAAAGCTGGTACCAAAAGAAATTACAATTGAACGAACGAGAATTTTTCCGGGTAAACAACAATGCGAAGGAAACTATAAAACAATCGTACCAGATGTGATAAAAAATTGACTGGAGTCTCCATGCAGACCGACAGTCCCCGGTCCCAAGGCATCAGCCAAAACGTTGATCACAGAGAAGGCGCCGCTCATCAAACCGAAACCAAACCCGGAAACTGGACAAAAATAATTCACCGAAGAACATTGATTAAAAACACTGAAGCGTTCGTGTGATCACGGTAAATAAAGTCAAATTATATAAAGTTAATTGTAGGGTCGTTACCGACCCCTGGTGACCCTATGAAAAAAAATCATGAATGTAAAATGTTTGTGATCGCGCACTGCCCACTCTGATACCACCCATCCACTTAATGATGGTTTTCCCCAATTACTGCTGCCCTCTACCTTTCAACGAATAATAACCTTTCTCAAACATACCATAGGACAAGGTGTGTCGATTGTTGATGATTGCCGCATCGGTGTCGGTGACTTTCTTGAGGCCAGTCTCTGCTTTCCTAATTGAAATCATATGTACAAAATGTCAATTTCATTTTTATTTTAGTAGATGACAAGGATTGACATACGGTCATGACGGGGGAGCGAACCACGCGTCCCTCTTTGGAAACATTACAATTACAACGACGGCGTCAATTTTCAGCCAAGCCGGGCCTGGTATGGTAAACGTTGGGCGTTATATTGTCCAGAAGAAAAATATAATTTTACCTAATTATCCTATGGTAGACTAGTCGGAAGGCTTCTTGAAAAATGACAGAAAAGACTAGGCCAAAGGCTAGGTCTTTTCTCAATGGCACCACCGCGAACCATAGTAACGACGACAGCAACAGCGATAATAACCAAAAGAATGCACTGAAATCGAAGAGGAGAAAACAACGAGATCAAATGTGAGTCAAGAAAGAGAATTATTTATTAACAATTAATCGTGCATCTGCCAAGAAGCCGGCAAAAGAAGTGATCTTGGGAGTTGGCTTTGGTGGCGGCGACAAGAGACAATGTCAATAATCGATTACAATTCAATTAGGGGTGCGTTTATTTCTAAGGCAAAACACCAAATACCTTTCTGGATGATGATTAGGTAAATTGAACGCACCCTAATCTGAATTGTAATCGACTGAAAATTAGTGTAGCGGGCCTACCTTGCAATCAAAATTATGATTCTTATCGGATCACCGGCAATTGTGAAGGTGAACATCGCTAAAGAAGGTCCAAAGGCGATAAATGTACAGCCGAAAAACTCCATTACAGTCATTTTTTTAAGGTTTTGTTAGCACAAAACAAGATGAATTGTTCAAATATATGAGCAAATACGACAGCTTTCACATTGACTAGTAGGTGGTTAATAATCAAGAATATATCCGGTTTGATGGTGATTGCGCTTAACTATCGAATCAGACTGATGATAAATAACATTGAAACCGTGATAAAAAGAACAACGCTACCTGACTTGATGCATATTTCAGATTGAACTATCCTATGTTAACGAAGTTTGCGTTTCGGTCTGTGGCTACTAGGATCGCCGTATTCGAATTTGTCCCTAAGGGAAAAGTGAGAGTAAACAGCCGAATCCTTAAATATGAATCGTGGTAAAAGCCTGTGATATATTGCTTTCTTAATATGGTAACTTGTTACGCATTGGCTCTGTATATGTCAAAAGGTGAATGTTTAACCTTATTATCGGATATTTGACAAGGCACTCTTCTTGTATGATATTTATTTGTCACCAAACACTGTGTACCATACCTCTGGCTCTAACACTTTATAGTCGTTGATTTATCAGGCTCAATTTCTTATGAAAAAATTCTACGATGAAATATTTTACTTCTGTGGTTATAAACAGTAATATTAAATTATGTTTTTTGGACATATACATTTAGACAAACTAAACATGTTTGCAAAGTTTCTTTCTTTTTTAAGTAAATTGAATTATATAATTATGCTGCGTGAAATATCTCATCGTGTAAATTCTACTTAGAGATGACGTCAGTTGATAGCATATTATAGTATCGGTATATGCATCTATCGCTCTTCCATAGGGTGAGAAACTGAGAATTTTCACATCGAAGGCGAAGCTGCTGCAGTGTGGGGGAGGTCGTTGTTCGCTCTTTTGTTTTTGTTGTGTGTAATTATTGACAAGAGTTCATCCAGGTTAGTTTTCGCGGACCAGTTATGTATTGTGTGGCTTGCACCGCCCCAAAATATTGGCGTCCAAACTAAATAGATGCCAAAAGAATATCCAAAAATACGACCGAAGACTCCTGCCTCAAAAGCCTCGAGGCTATGAACCTGTCGTGTTGATCTCCCACAAAGGCACAGCTGATTTCAGTGTCTAAAAGGAATCGCGGTTTTACCAGGCGCCCGGGCCTTTGGAGAGTTGTCGGATACTCGAAATTGTTTACCGGATCCCTGGATCGGATCGCGCTTTCACAGTACGAGTGAAGCGAAAGGTGAGTTTCAACTTGTGTTGTGGTCTGTTTGTTTCCAGGAGATGCCGCCAGGTGCGGCTTTAGCGCTTTTGTCCCAGGTCAAATCGGATCTATTGGCATCTGCATAGGTTCACGGTCCATTGTTTTGGTCATTGGTCTGACAGTTACCGTGCTGTTATGACGGTATCGCAATGAAAGCATTGCAGCAGGTGCATTTTCAGGTTGCAACCCACTGATTGCAAATTTTTATTACATGTAAGCAGTGATACGACATTTGTAAAAAAAAAATCAACTGTCAGTGGTTATCATTCAAATCCCGTCAAAATTAATCTCGCTCATGGCCAACCTGCCCTAAACTGCACTAACCTATTTATCATTCCACATTTCCATTCCTCTAATTCCTTTGATTCCATTTACTCCCTCATAAGCCCTAAGTCACCTTAAATGCGCAAGCGCGGTGACAATTCTATCTAAATCTAAATCTAAAATACTGTTACTGTTATTTATTGGTAAGAGGTTGGCTTTTAAAAGGAAAATTAATCATTGCAATTGTCAAGATCTTCCTTTAATTAAAATCGCAGTTCTGAATTTGACGCATAAATTCTAATTTTTGGGAGTTAACAAAGGTTCCCACTGGTTTTAGTGACTGGCATTTGCATAAATCAATTGAGTTTCGTGTAGACTTGACGTGTGAAACCGTAATATCGTGCATTGACTACAGTATATTCATTAACCAATAGAAGCATAAATTGACCAAAAATTTATTAACTTTCTGATTCATCAATCCAATTACGACAATTCAGTTTCAACCAATAACTGGGGTCGTTGATTGTGTATTTGATGTTCGTCTGTTCTCTTTTTAATGCCATCATTATTTTTTTCCAATGCGCCGTTGTTATCATGCATCTCGTCCTATTTCATTGAGGATCTTGGTGCACGCTGTGCGGTTATAATTTCGGTATTCATCCAACAGCTAAGCAGGTTTTGGCCGCCACTCATGGAAAGTGTGCTAGATGTTACATCCAACTACACTGTTAGTAGTATTGGTGATACATGCAGGCTTGGCGATGCATTTCACAACGCTGCCCTCCCCTTTGTATTCAATTCGCTCAACTCCAACCCAAGGTCTTTTTTAAAGTTCTACTGGCACAGCCTTTTTGTCCACCAGTGGTTGGCTAGTTGAGCATATAGATATGACTAAGACCTTCTTTCAGCTTTTTTTCTTTCTTTTGCAGCCGTATTGAAACTAACTGGCTCCCATATTGACAAAGTATATGTGTGTGTCACGGTGTGGCGTGGGCCAACCTCAGATAAGATACAGACTGGGGTGGGGCAAAGAGGGATGAATTGCGCTAACTAGGTCTGTGTCAGCGTTCAACAGCTGACTGAAGCGAGTCGTGAATCTCGAAACGTATTTTTAGGCACCATGTGGGATCGATCCGGAGCTTGAAAATACGTGTCAGCTAATGTAACTGACGAGTGAGTTAGCTCCAGAGAGACCAACACTGCCAACTGAACTTGGCCTTTCTAATTGGACTCCGCAGGAGGAGCAGAAGGAGCCCGGGATTGAACAAAACTTGGTAAATTGCGCTGGAAATGCAGCGAGCCGTTTCGAGTCGTACGGGGGTTGTTTGGCCTTTCCGTCGGCCTTTGTACTGTTTATGAAAAGATTGGAAGCAACCTCACCTAAAACAAAAACGTGGAACGTTCACACGCAATACAACGGCTGCTCCGACCATTGTTTCTCTTACCATATGCAGGGTGTCATCCTGATTTTTAAGCGACTCCTAACTTAGATACAGAAACATTTTTCCCATTTTTTTGTACCGTTTGTGAGGCTTGCTTACTTACCAACGTCTTAAATCCCTTTGATTTACAATTTGGCCTAGTATTTAATTAATCTTTAATTAACATGTACCTGATAATTTAAAGGCATAGGTCTCACGGCTGTACTTCCATTTCGAAGGAAGGCACGAATTTTTCTCGCCCGAAAAATTGTCGAGGTTCCGGCCGGGAATCAAACTTGCGATCATGGAATGTGAAAACGCTGTCCACTCCCCTGGTGAACACTAATCAAATATTGAACAAGCATCGGCTAAAGCTAGCTAGTAGAAAAATAAGCGATTTTCTCTGCAACCGTACGATTTACACTATCCCGTATACGGAATGTTAAGGATGTGGGTAAATCAAGTCTCGGTTCGTCGACGTTAAATTTAAACCAGATGTCAAATAATTATTTTTCGCTGTTTGTTGCTACAGCGGTTGACCTTCGCGGGAGGCACTCGCTAGGATTGTGGCAATTCTGGGAGTCTCTGCCGGTGGACGCTACTTCTTACGCGTTCGCGGTCGGTTGATTTTTTATTTGTGAAACCCCCCCAAGAAATCCCAGTCGCAAAGCGAATGTCAACCGTTGAACAAAAGATAAATTCGACTGCAGGCAGGTTCTGCGCTCATCATGGCTTCGTTTTAAATGACACCTCGAGTGTGTCGGGATTTTTTTTTTTTAATGTGACCAGTCTACCGTAAACGACTTGCTGAAAAGTTGCGAAGCGCCCGGCGATGAATTTAACTGCTCAGTTGTCGCATTAAAAGAGAACACATTTGCATTTTTCGGAAAGTGGGGTACGGGGCGCCGATTGTTTTGTTGGTGGGAAACATCTGCTCTTAAATTGCCGTCGTGACAAAGGCTGTCAATTCAAGTTTGAGCTGCATCATCGTCGACTACAACGCGTGGTGTTGTAATAAGTTATAGTCCTCCATTTATCTCAATTATGACCTCCTTTTTTCTTTTTCGTTTGAGCGAATTCGTTTTGAGCGTGGGGGGATTACTTCGCGCATAACATTTTTTTCGTAGTGATCCCAATAGGCCTTTTATGGCCGTTCCCTGGGTGGATTTGTCGAGTAATTAGTGTCAGAATTTCAAAAATTGGTATTGGTATTGAAATATTTGAAGGCAAGGGCCTTTCAATTTTTCATTATTTTTTTTAAAACAGTCACTGTAAAAAAAAAGGATGCTATGGTACATTTTGAGCGGCACATTTTTACTAGCACCAAAGGATTGAACGAAGGAGAGACGGGGCCGGGTATCGAACCCGGGGCTGTCAGTCGCATCCCAGAGGCGGTCGCAATACCGACTGGGCCACGACTTGTTGTTTTTTTCGCCTACCATAACAAAATGTTTTACGGCATGTTGAGCAGTCTTCATTTAAATAAAAATTATCAAATAAAATAAAATAATTAAATAAAGTCTTCATTTTAAACTGGCGGAGCTGATCTTCCCCAAGTGTCTTTGGGGCAAAAAATATCCGGTGTTCTTGTTAGATTCTAAAAAATATATTTTTAAATTAAGCTTTCGACTTCAACCTCGTTCTTCGTATATCGTTTATCCATCAACATTTTCGGAACAGCTTAGCAATATGCAACGGTGTCGTAAAATTGAGCATGTAAAAAGTGTATGACGTTGACTACTGTACGTTTAACAACAATTGTTTAATTACCATTTGTGGACGCCGAGTTAGTTTTTTTTTTCGTGTGCATGTTTAGTCTTCACTTACGAATTGGGTCAAACTAGTATCTCGTCGTTAAGAACCGACGTTTGTCGGACCAACCCACTCGCAACGTTTTGCCCGTATTTGCATCGTGACACGAGGCTATGGATTACTGCCAAGACATTAAATTGGGTCTAATTTTGCGGGCACTCTATATGCGTCCGTTGGACTCCCAACCTGCCAAGGCGCGCTCGGTCCTATCCCATCCAACTTTCAACATTTTGGGCGTTTCCCCACCAATTATTTGGCTGTCTCCTGTTTTTCAGGGCGTTTCACCCTGCATGTCTTCTTTTGTCTATCGCTCATGGGAGTTCGGTTATTACAATGGCTACTTTTATAATTAAGTGAAGGCTTTTTTTTGATTGACGACGTGGTGATATCGGCAGAATTTATAATTTTTTTTTTGGAGTGTGCATAATGTGATATTTATTGTTTAATACAAACAATTATCTAATTAGGCAATAACTTATGATTTCTATTTCGTTCATGACTTATTTCATTTCCTATTGTATGATATATTATGGTGAGTCGTATTTAATTGTTTATTGTTCGCTTGGCTTGTATTTATTTACTGCCAAAGTCATGAACCGTATTTATTTGTATTCGGCTTAAAAAAGAAACTTTCACTTAGTCGTTAAACGGTTGCATATGCTTCCAAAAAAATTGTTTTGTTCTACTTGCCTGCACTTTTTTATTTTTAAAATCATATGGCATAAAATGGTATACTTCCGCCACCCGAACATGTACATGTATATTTTGCATACTCGCGTATTTACATTTGACCTCAATGCGTTTATGCTTTTAAAAAACGGAATTTTCACTTCATGGCGAAATGTGAATTCCTAGCTATTTTTGCTGGCTAAGTCCACGTTTCACCGGTCAGCTGCTAGGAAAAAAGGAAATATTCACGGTGATTCACCCCAGAACAAATACGGTACTATTTCATTAAGCGAACAAGCATGAATCGCGGTTAACACCTTCGTTACGAAATGTACGATTGTACTGTACGTACCGCGCCCGCCAACTACTTCTCTTTTCGTTTCTTGACCCCGCGCCCATTTCGGAAAGAGAATAGAGCTTTTCTGTTTTTTTGGCAGCAAATACTAACGAAAATAAAACTCAGCCATGATGGCAACTCTTTCGTAATCTCCAGGATGGGTCGTCCTGCGTGCACCGACGCAATAGGCCAGGTATGGCCGTCCGTGCCTCTCTGGGCGGTGTGTAGCGACAGCAAGCTTAACCAGACTCGATTACGTGTGCATCGCAATTGAGCCTCCTCCCTCTCGCCCAACGATCGATTATGCTCTGAAAATTAATGAATTCTTCCGGAAACTAATGTGCTACATACTGCTGTGTGTGTGTTTGTGGGGTTTTGCGTTTTATCTTCCCTGATGTTTTTTTTTTCCTCTTGAGAGCGCCTGATTGCCCTGACATTTTTTTTATCGACGTTGTACTTGAACCTCGCTGTTGTTCTGGCTAACCCGGCCTTGTCCTTTTTATTTTCTCCTGGAAGTAAAATAAAATTATATCAGTCATGCTAATTTTAATTTTGTTCTTTATTCTGTCTTGAGTTATTGATTTGTCAAAAATAGGTGTGGTGCAGTGATTAGCGAGTTGGGCTCGTGATATCGCGGGTTCCATTCCTGACCGAATTTTCTCGAGTTTTTCTGGAGAGAAATTTTTTTACGAATGCGTTACTTTGGAATGGAAGTGTGACCCGTGTCTGCACGGTGCAGGTTAATCCCTGCCAATAAAAAATATATATAATCTAAAAAAAAAAAAAATTGATGGGAATACAAAATTATTTTTATACCATGAAGTAGATATCCGATAACTTGGACATATGGGCATATATACCGATATATAAACAATTTTTATTAGTGTCATTAATGAAAATTGTTTAGATATACGATAAGTCGGCCCCCAGTGGCTCATTGGATATGGTCACTGTCTACTGAGCGGGTGGTCTTGGGTTCGATTCCCGGCGCAGGCTTTCGTTTATTCGATCCTGTGGTACTGGAATGTGCCCCTCACACATTGCCACAG
>JAUJYS010001765.1:0-16391 GCA_033995665.1 Melogona broelemanni | reverse complement strand
CTGGGTATTGTACTTTTTGTTCAGGAGGCTTACCAGCCCCCCCCCCTCACCAGGGAGCGACCTGGTAATTTGGAATTTGCTGCCGCTGTTAATTGCTTGTAACAACGTCGACGCTGTTAATTTATTATCCTGACATTGATCGGGTAATGGCTATTATCCGCGCGCCCAAAGCAAAAACAATATTTATACTCGCCCGAAATTATTATTCCATCAATCATCACGTGTCCATGTGGCAAAATGATTCGCCTGAAGGGTTCCAAAGCATGGCGAATGTACGTATCCGCAGGGGGACTTGACCGGCGACAAATTTTTACAGTTGGACAGCCAGCTCGAGCACCGTTAGCGATTCATTTGATCATAAATAAAAAAATAAGCCTCGGCGAGGGAGACTCCAACGCGAATCACGGGAAAGCGGAGAAATCCCGCCGAGATTTTAGCGATTCCGTAAGGTTTACGGCATGTTTAAAGCAATTTATAGTCAACCGTGAACTTGACGTCGGTTCCCAGACAATATTCTAGCGTTAAAATTTTGGTGAACTCTTCCGTCTTGGCCCATTCACGATGAAGAAAACCAAAACTGAAATGCGCATTCATTCCTCTCTCGCAAAATTATAATTTGCGACGACTTTTTCTGATACAGTCCAACTGAAAAAATAAAAATAAATCTTGCCGCAAGTTGAAAAATAAATTTCTTAAAAAGATTTGGTCGTTTCCTTATGCAATAAATCAAAACATTTTTCAAAGGGACTACTTCCAGAGAAACCAAAGTGCACCAAAGTACTCTAAATAGGTTCAGTTCTTTTCGGAGATGTTTGAGCAAGTAGAGACAGCGCACAAGCCATAAAAAAGAAAATATTATGTAGATCCACTTTCATTTTTCATAATTTTTATAAGCCCAAGCCGAAATGGGATACCACACAGAGTGGATGGGAGAGAGACTAGGGGAAAAAAACACGACGTTCGGTGCTATCATTACGATAACACGGCATCATTCCCCCTCCCCCACGTTCACGAAGTCCGCGCGAAATGTCAACGAAAAAAGAATAACCATGAAACTTTTTATAGGCATTTTAATGTCGCGTGAAGGTTCCATGATATGAAAAAAAGGTATAGGCACGTTGCACGGGAGGTTCCAAACCTGAAAAAAAGGAAGGAAATTTCCCTGAATTATTCCGAAAGAGCGTTCCATTCCAAAAATATTAATACATTACCAAGAAAAATGTTATGCATAGGCAACGGCATTGTATCTGTGAAGCAACACTGGACTAGCTATCCCTGATAAGGATATCATATAGGAGTCATTTGAATTCTTTATCAATATTCAATAGGAATACATCTAAAGGAATTTTATACGGTTGTTTAGGGTAGTTTTGCAAAGGATGTGCACGCGAAACTAGTGATATATAGAATCAATTCTGAGTTACAGAGCTGCTTTAATTCAGTGTGTTATCATCAACTTGTCCATATTCCATTAAATTAATCCAATCGCAAAAAAATGCAACATTACAAATACAGACAGACACATCGAATCTGTTGTTGTGTCATGTTTTCTGATAGCAATGTGGGGAAGTCAAATGCGTTCTACATACAATATGCCAACGTTATCTTCGTCAAAAAGTGATGAAAATCGATTTTTTCGACGCGCAGTGTAGCGCCATCTGACGGTTGTAATAATGCTTCCCTAGGAACTAGCTATAAAAGTGGCGCTGCGAGAGAATTGTTGTCTTGTAGGATTGTGGGTCAGTGTGTTGGTCAATTGTAGGCTTAGTCACCTTTTGAATCTCCTTTTTGTGTCGCCAACCCCTTCTTCTTTCTACACCCAACGTTTAACGACTTACAATAAATCTAACCCTCTCTGCAGACTTAAACCGTACCGTTTCAATATCAACGCGGGGTGCACGGAAGAGCTTGTGTTGGCCTTCCCAGAAAAATCTTATTGACAAATCTAAACCATCAATTTCGTAGGCCGGCAAACCGTCTCAAGTGGCTCAGCATCTGCTAGTTTTATTACATTCACTGATTTGCGACTGATATCATCTATTCCCTGGGAAAACGTTTAGCATACATTTGCATGTATTTGTTGGGAAATCGGTCGAGCTTATGAGAAATTGAACACATGGTGCAACTTGAATAAACAAAAATTATTTTAATCTGTGCGTGATGAATGATGATAGTCGAATTAATTAAATATCGTGTTGTACACATTGAATACCGTAATAAAGAGTGAACAAAACATGTGTGGATGAATGGCAAATATTGGAAGTCACTTGTGATAAAATAAACAAAAACGTAGAATTGTTTAGCAGGAAAAAGTGTGAGTGTTTTACTGTCAAATTCATAAATAAATAAATAGAGTTTAACTACGAGTGTTCGAACATCTTGGTTATTTCACACATTTCTTTGCTTATAATCCAATATACTAGATAATTCAACGGACGTCCTACAAGTTAGTTTCCCGTGTGCTTTGTCACGGTAATTAAAAAAAAAATAATGTTTTATTTTATTTCTTAGAAAATATAGAAATAATTATAATAAAAAAAAATATTGAACCTCGTTAATTATGTACACGATCTTTTTCAAAGCAAAGTTTCAAAAGAAGCGGTATAAAAACATTGCTGTTTTTTTTGTTGCCAAGACGTATAAACAAAACGTTTGAATTGTGGTTCTACAAGCACACATGCTGGCATCGTCCTCAAAGCTTTCTGCGATAAAAAAAAAGTTGCGGGCAGGTGGAAATTGAAAATCGCGCTGGGTTTCAGTGCATAACATACCCTGCAGACTTGTAGTTACGACCTGTCAAAACCAGTCGACTAGAGAGGCAATTTTGCGATACAATTTACATCAAAACTGGGTTGTAGGATACAAATCATTTATCTCAATTTTCGCGGTAACCGCGACCATACCTTTGAATTACTCCTTTGAATCAGTTTGACGATGCTTCTTCACCAGCGATGGAAATTGCGGTCAAACGCAGTTCCAATTACCAGATATATTTACAAAGCTGGAATGGTTGATAACGTGTGGTTTCATAAAGAACAAGAATTTGTATAGGATAGAGCCATCAACACGGGCACCTTATCATAGATGAGGAAATTGTCAGCAGCATATACCAGTAGACCTATATATGGCTTCGTTGATGTCCACATGTTTCATTCCACATGTCTGTTTAACTAAAACGTTGATGCTCCGAGCCGGCGTGTGGACGATGTGAATGAGGGAATGAAAGCAATCATCTTCAGGCAATCTGAGCCACCGGAGTCGGCAGTGGCATCGACTGTTGGCTTTCCCAGTCTGCGCTGAAGCAGCATTGAGCATAGGTGTATTTTTTGGTCCATAAATCGTGTGGTGTAGTGCCTAACGTGTTGGATTACTGTTCCCGTTACGCGGGTTCAATTCCAGACCGAGTCATCCGAAATTTTTAGGGCTAGGGAAATTCGCCATCTTTCGGAATGGAAGTTTAGCTGTGGGACTCGTGATCCCTGTACGACTTCAGGTACACGTTAAAGATCCCCACTTAGATCAGAAACCTATACTAGACGAAAATTTCATATCGCCCCCTGGGAGGGTTTGAGACTAATACGTTGGTAATTTTTCTTTAATCAAGAGAAGAGACCTTGTCCATGAAACATTCCCCGTAACAGGTTACATTTCATAAAATTTCAACAGAGATAATCTAAAATACAGGTAAAAGAAAATATACTATTATACGATTGAATCGACTGTAATTCATTTTTCGACTTGTTCAAACTTGTTTTTCATCTTCGTTCATCTGAGTCGTTCTCTTTTCCGCTCTGCGTGTTTTTCCATAGATACTGAGCCACCTGTCTATACGGCAGAAACGTGTGCCAAGGAGCAACAGATAGCGGGTTTCCCCCATGTTACAGTTTCTAATGGTTAATATGCTCCCATTACAACAAATATTTTCTCCTGCCAGCTACTGACATGTTAAAACGAATACAGAGTCACGCGCAAACACAAAATTAATTTATGCTTCTGGTCATGTGTACTCTGTGGCGTCGCCCCTTTTGACAGGCCCTACATTAACCCTATATACGTTCGAGTGGCGGCAAAATGCTAAGCCGCCCAAACATACGCAAAATAATTTGTGGGAATCGTAATTTTATTGAGTGTTGACAGACCGGCGCTGATTGACGCCCCCGGGTCACGGCGTCCCTCGAGGGGATTCGATCCGTTCGTGGAAAGCTCGTTCACAAGTTCGCGTAAACATTATGTAAATTCGAGTCCGCCGCGTCGACCGTATGTGTGGGTGCCAATCCATATAGACCGTGGTCGGGTGGGCAAATATAGAGTATATACAAATGGTAAACCAGGCGAGAATCCCGAGCTCAATATTTGCTCTCTATTTGGCGGCACGCGTAAGACAGCTGTGTCATACGCGACTATCAATCTATTTTCCCCTGTTCGTACGCGTTGACAACTTTAATTTCCAGGAGAGAAATATCTGCTTTTCTATTTGCATTTTCCAAAAAATTGGAGCGTCCATATGCGGAATATTGCACGATAAATCGTAACGGCGTTCTCATTATATCATCCTCGAATGGTATAGGCAGTCTCGGCGAGATGTTTCAATGTACAAGTGTCGCACCAGAGGTGTTGTAGCTAAATTGGCTAATCGTGTTGTGTTCAATGTTATAGGTTCGAATCTCGGAAAGATGATAAAATATTTTTTAGGAACGCCGGTTTGAAAATATGGCCAGACGAGAGGTCACCTGTGAAACTCTCGGGTTGGTCGGGCGTGTGCTTCGTCACGACAAATAATAAAATATTTTATATTGCAAATTGTCGCAATATTACAATATACGGTATATATCGCAAATAACAAACAAATACCGTATTTCAGTGTTTCCCAAACTTATTGGCTCGCGGAGGTCTTTTTAGAACAAATTTCAATGGCGGAGCCCCTAAAAGTCATTCATTTTAATGGCGGTGCCTCATCTAATACAAGTTAATGACGATTTTTAAAGGTTATTAAGATTATCTATGGCATTTTATCATTTTCCCGTTCAACGATTACGTTTTGACAGTTCAGACATTTACAGAAAATTCTAGTTTCGAATGAGTACAAAGTTGACTCACCTTAAAAGGATCACTTTTTCACACATACCACCAGAAATGAGCAGATCCCGCATAGTATGCAACCAAAATCAAATGTTACCGACAAAGTGTTGTTTGTAAGTGTTTTAGCAACGGAAATTTTAACGGTATTTAGGAACCTCCAATGCTCGAGTGAATGTATTGTCTAAGTGGCTAATAGTGCATTATTGAGAAGGGAACCGCGCGTTTATTACTAGGGCAAAATTTGTATTTCTATCCGACTGTCATTTGCTAAACCAACAAAGTAATCGAACAATAGCAGCTCCGCACGCATGCATAATAACATAACCCAGTTGCATAGATATGTTTACATAGACAACTTGCAGGGTCTAACGGGGGATAAACAAATAATTATACAGGCATTATACTTGTATTCGGAGTGAAAGGGAGTATTCCTTTTTCACCAAAAAATAGTCGTTACAGCAAGCAAACTCGAAGATATTTATTTTCTCTTTAAAATTCATATTTGCGAGTATATTTTTCCAATGACGACGGACAAATAACGAAATACTAATCATTGAACAAAGCTCGCACACGACTATATCGGACGAAACCAATTTTTAATTTTGAGAAGAAACTAGTTTTCTCAAACCAGTTATCCTCAAAGTTTTCTCCAGTTTTCCCAATTTCCACAAATTTAGTCAAATGTTTCCACAAATTAATTCATAATTATTCTTTTGTTGCTATTAGAAAGCCTTAAAACGTAGAGGTCTCCTACTTATTCGGCAGAACCTGCATCGATTTTCCGACGAGACCTTCATGTACATGCATACTGTATACGGAAAAAAAAAACATACCCAGACTCAGCGATTCACGAATTTTAACGAACGCGTTGCGAGCTCGGCTCAGTTTCGATTTTCCCGAAAAGCCAACTCGAGTGGATTTACACTCGTACACGAAAAGCGTGGCAAAAAGTAAGACTATTTACATTTTTTCACAAAGTAGGACGTAGGAAGAGTTTTCGAACTCGGCTATTTTTGGGAGCGCCTGGAGACGAATCAATGCTTTTTTGCAGACGTCGATGGCGCGCGAACTCAACAAACAGTTTGTTCAAGTTGTCAACCACATAAGCCTGGAAAAAAACACAACTGACGCGTGATTTGTAGCGCGGTCGTTATTCGAATCATTAACGCGACTTGGCGATGGCAATCTTTAATGCAGGGTCGTTGCAAATTTGCGGGCTCGGATGTACGTTGATTCTTGGTTTAGAATTTTTATTTTTATTTTACGGACACTATTAAATATACATAAAAGTTAGGACAAATTTGCCTTGGGGAAACAGTGATAAGTTAACGTGAATACTGAGATTACATGTGTAGTTGTGAATTGCTCAGTTCACCGGGAATGACGATAAGAGATAGCGAAAAGTATCGTAATTCGTAAAATTGATCGTTGGGAAATTAGCAATGTTCTCAATAAATTAGCGATAACTCAATTAATATTTGAACTAAAATTAATTCGTATATTTTTTTAATAGTGAGGCAAAAATGGTATAACTTAACGTACAATTCCGTTATACACACGTACGACTATAATTAATTGCAAATGGCTCTATGGGATACTTATCACTTTCCAAATCGCTACTGGTAATTAAAACATTTAATACCTTCAACAACATTAATTAAAACATTCTCTATAGAAATTAACTAGAAAGGATCAGATACCGTTTGATTTGCTGCATGTTATGAAATGGACAAACTACGGACACGATCATTTGTATTTGATTGTTTCTGCTTTACACCAACAGAACTTTGTGCAACAAACATTTGAAATTATTCAAACTTAATGTCTTTGCTCGTAATGATTTGTTACGTGAAAATAAAATTCTCATCACACTATTTTCACATACACACCCGTAGATATTTATTAAAGCGATATACTGTTTAATCATAATTCCTCAAAAGTCTTGAATTCCCAAATTTTAGGTTATGCATAAACTAAAATATAATTTTAGAAAACAAACGACTTACCGAAGGATATATTCGCGAGTCGAAAAAACCCCAATCAAAAGCAAAGAGTTTCACCCAAAGACACGGATGGCGACTAATGGCATTCACGGATAACGCGTAACCATCTCATCAGGGCGCAAAACACACTGGAACGAACGGTCGAATGGATTATTCCAACCCGCGTGCCGTTCAGACTGCCGTTATTCACATACGGTTAGTTCGTACTGAACGACATTCGCGACAAGCGCCCACTGTAAACCAGCAAACTTTCCATTAAAAGTTTTTCACTCGCGAAACGGCAGCGGAAAACAAAAATAAATCCGATGTACCAATACAACACGATTCCACAAACACGTATTATCCCACAAGCGAGTTCTTAGTGACAGGGGATAGAGGGAACAAAGTCACACACACACAGTTAAGTAACGTTTTTCAGATAAATGTTACACCATTAGAACAGATTTGTTGCTCACTTTACCCGTTAAGAAGTGACGAAAAAAATACACCACGCCGGGTAATGTAACCTGCAGCAGCACGCGCGAAATTTAGACACAAAACTTTGACTATCGACGAAATTCCATTCCTCCTACTGCTTCGGCACGCGAAAACCCGCCGTCCAATGGGGGAAACCCAAGCAGCCCGTCGGAGCAATGTAGCCCGAAGTAGTGGCTCCCAATCGCTGCTGCGGTTTTTCCAACGTGCACGGTCCCGTACGCAATACTCTGTGTCTATGATGACGCTCGCGCATCGCCCGTGTAGATTCCGAGAGCGCCGCCCGTGTGATCTGCCTCTCCGAAATTTTTCGTCGCTTCTGGTTACCATGACTACCCGCGACGTTGTGTCATCCGGGCCACTACCACTACGCTGATGGCTAGAGGGCGTCGACCACCATCATTCACCATCTTGGGGTCCGTCGTCGACAGTCTCATCTTTCGAGATGGTGATCCCCATGGGCAAACTTGATTGGTGGCAATTCTTGATTGTCAGCGATTCTCATTCACTTAACGGCGTATAAGATACAGTTTCATGGAGTTTTTTTTTAGTTCTACTGCAGAAAAAAAGTGAGCCTGCTGAGCCTTCTATGGCTTTCTCTGACTCGTGTATCTCAAACTCTCTAGCCATGTAATCAAAGGTTCCGAATTCATACGTCACTACCTGCTATCTCGTATGTGGTCATGACTTATTTTTTAAAAAACTCTTAATTATAATATAAAATGGTAATAGACGGAAAATTTTAAATTTAAATTAAAAAGTTCAATTTCGAAAAAGTCAGATAAAATGGAGTCTAAAGAATATTTTTTTTTAAATAAATATTTTACAAGTGTGGACGATCAAGTAAAAAAAATATTCGACCTTTTTGAGCGATTGAACATTTTGTTGGGTGATTTTTAAACTACTCTTTCGATTTGATTGCAATATATTTAGCTTCAACAGCGTTTCATTTTGAACTCTCGAAAAGTGTTAATAAAGTGTGAAAAGTGTTACAATTGAGGCGTAAAATGAGGAAATGCAAGAGGGATTTGAAAAAAATATATATATATGACCGTCATTATCATCATTATAAATTATTATCATTATGAATATATTTTGTATTATATATTTTTTAAATCACCGTAGTTTGACGAACTACGAAAACTAGGCGAATAGAGTGTGATAGTAACACACATTTTTTTAGGGATTTGGTTGGCTGCAGTTAACGAGCAGTTAAGTGAGTAGTTACAGCTTCATACAGCTTGGGTGCGTTTTTATTGCGTTTAAATATAGATTGCACAGACAAAATGAGAATTTTACACGTTACCGCGAAGAGTACATGATTTTACGATGCACATGTGGCCTGTACAAGGTCTCTAAATTAGATCCATCTTCAGGGTAATTGTGCGGAAAGTTTGACCTTATTCTACAAGGAAAGTTATGTTGCGTGGATCAACTCTTGAAAAAAAGACTAATGTTCTGACAAGCATTTTTCAGTTACCCGAAGTGTAATGTGTGTGAAATTGAAAGTATCAAGCACAGAAAGTCGTGCAGATTTACACTTACCGGCATTTTAGAATATAAGGACGATAATTTTCTTTGTCGCATTGTGGTTTTCTTAAAGACTAATTTTATGATTCGATTACAAGAACGTTACCTCTGACTTTTGAGAGAACCAACATTTTATCTTAACTCTAAGACAATCTCGTACAAAAACTATTTACTCGCTAGGCTAAAAAAATTGAATGACATTTTCTGTGAATGACTCATACTGTTAATTTTGCATGTACAAGTATTTTGCTTGTACTTTGTATGTATTTTGTATTCATGAACTCTACAGTGAATTGTGCCCTGAAGGAGAAAATATGTCACAGCAACACGAGGAGCACAGAATCTCCTGTAGTGCTCTTTACTACTGTGATCAGGAAAACAAATTCTACGCTATACGAGATCATATACCCCTCGTGTCGGCTCGTGGAACTGTTCCGATCTTTTTCTTTCCAGTTTAATGAACATCCGAGCCAAAACTAACGATGTGCCACTTTTTTCACATGTAAAAAAAAAGAAAGAAACATCCTCCTATTTACTTATCACCAAACGTTTGGTGATCATTGGTTTGGAGCACGAATTCACACGTTTGTTCGTCCAAACAGGTTTTTTTTTACGACGCCGGAAGACAACTACGGCAACGACATTTTGATGACAAGTTGTCTGCACCGAAGACAAACATGTGACGGCGTTAGTAGCGCGTGGAAACGCGCTGATTAAAATAGTCTCGGAGAAAGACTGTTCTATAGATTCGAATGAAAGTGGAAACGATGAAACGCGATCAATATTTCAATCTTGTCTACATCTCAACAATGGAAATCAACAATCATGAACTATGAGGTAAGCCATGATCTGTACTGACCTACCTGACGATGAACGAATACGTTGTACTATTTCAGTAGGAACATTTATATAGAAATTTTCCTTGGGAGGCTACTCGTATAACTTATCCAGTAACCTAGACCTTGTACTCTATTCTTTTTCTGAAGACGTGTACAGTCCTAGCTCATTGCCGCCGTTAACGCTTCTGTTCGAATACGTGTCAAAACATGTTTGCCAGTTGAACTCAATCACGCGTGCCTGGGTATCCAAGCAAAAGGAGTTCCCAAACACTAAACAGTGTGTTTTCCGCATGCGCGAGAGGTGTTGGCTGCCGCGCACCCACTCCTTGCACGCGGCAGATCTCCGTTCAGAGTAGATAGGTGTACGTTCATAGCGTGAAAGGAACTTTCAGACTGTGAATATAATCCATTGATGCATCGGATCCATAAGCTTCCCACTGAAATGCCCGCCTACATAAAAGATTCATCCGAATGCCAAATGGATAGCTGCTTCTATCATAAATGATATTGGTTCGGCATCGGAAAATTTGCGGCGTGCCATTAAAATACGCATAGCCGCATTCTGGTATTTGCTTGGAAATTGGATCATCGTCAATCAGAAGCGCCGTTCATTTACTTTTTTTTTTCTTCCAAAATGCAAACATATACGTACCAACGATTGAAATATTCACCACAGACTGTAAATATTCACAATCAACCAACTGTTCAATAAAAATCATTTTGGTGCGTATGTAAATCAGCCTAATTTTGAATTAACAAGAGAACAATTGTCCAATTGCTCGCCTTAACAGAAACTCTCGCATTTTGAGCGGCTCTACGTTTTTGCAAGTTACATTTATGTTCACCACAACTAACATTTATGAGTTGAAATTTGAAAATCTCTTTTATTATTATTTTGTTTTGGTGATGTAAGTCTGATTCCATTGCCCCAATCACGGACCTAATTGCAAACTGCCAAAAAGAACAAAAAAAAAATGTTTTGGCGTGGCTTATTGGCTAATTCACCACTTGGTGGCTCTGGGGAGCAAACAAGATATCGTATTTTTTATTATTCTTTTTGTGTTGTATAGATACATGTAGTAGACGATGAAACCCTTCGCCATGAGACACACACGTATATTGTTCAACGCAGGAAGCACTTGGGAATGCTCCACACATTCCACCGTTTCGATTCGAGACACGTGGCGGCTATACCAATTAGCCCACTTTGTCTCTCGCATATATCATGAACTCGTCAACTTCTCCCGGCGGCCTAATACCGACCTGGTAACGACATCGTTAGGCCGATTGTGCGCCTAATCTATATCCGAGGGACACTATTTTAGCACGTCCTGTAAATAGTTGGGATACCGGTTTTTGTTCCCATGCACCTGAGTTGGAGCACCGTATACTGAGGAATGTAGCTGGAATAGCCAGACTGCAGGATCCACCCCTAAGCTCTGGACTCCCTAATGGAAGCTCAGGGGTGACGCCAGTACCCCAGGCTAACGAATAAACGAAAGACTGCGCCGGGAATCGAACCCGGGACCGTCGGCTTCGTTGGATTTTGCCTTACCCACTGAGCCATCGGTTCGTACTCTTGATTGACACAAATTGAGCGACATAGTTATCCATTTGAATTTGTTCATTTGTAGCGATTCCTATTAGAATTCCATAAGCCCCACCAAACAACCCATCAACATTTTCCGAGCATCAGTAGTCAGAAACACACTTTCCAGACAAAAAAAAAGTTTTCCAACGTTATTTTGATCCAGCACGTCTCGTATATTAAAGGTTCAAATAGAATCTAACGAGATGTTCCTTGCCAAACCCAAACAAAGACGCTAAAAGCGCGATGACAAAATCTCTTGCAATGACAAAAACGAAGAGTCCGGCGGCGACTTTACTTGAACTCGTCTCCTGTAAGTAGCTGTTTGGAAAGCACTTCACGTGCCGTTGCAACATTACAATGCTTCTCGATTTTGAAGTGGACTTCGAAACGGTCCCTTTCATTTCGGGTTAACACAATATCCCATGCATTTGTCATTTTTTGAGCAGAAAAGTAAAAATCGACCCTGCGTGTGTGCTTTTAGGGAATCGGCAAACGAAACGGCTTGAAGCGCTGTCTATAGACTGAACGAGTATATAAATATAGAGTGCCTTCTTCCTACTATGTCCGGCCACTGAAACGAGCACTATTCGTGGAATACATTTTTTTTGCGAATACCTGAAAAACATCGCCCATTAGAATAAATCACGAACACTTTTATTTTTTACTAAAACCACAATTCCCATGACAGACATTCTGAACAGACGTGTGCCATAATGCTTGACTTGCTGGATGCTATAAATAAATGGTATAAATTCATGTGACATGAACAACTGAAGCAATTACATACGTGAAATATTTTAACGATTTCGAAAGCATTCCTGAAATCCTTAAACAAATCAAATTGAGGCCTAAACGTTTGAGCAATTGTTATTACTTCAGGTATATAACCAATCCCGTGGCATGAAACTCGAAAAACTTTACAATTACAATTACAATTACAATTTGTACCCGCGAGCAGCCCCGGGTGGGCCCCTTTAACAATGACAATGGTCTTACATACCGTGGCTATCTTGAATTTTGTCGTCTAGAAAAACTTTAACGATGGCTATGAAAAGTGAAAGATCTTACAATCTGCGGCCATCTTGAATTTTGTTGTCTTGAATTTTTTGTCACAATGGCTATGGCAAATAAAGTATCTTATATGCGGCGGCCATCTTGAATTTTGGCGTCATGTCTAGCCGATTTTGAAAGTCTTCGTTTGGCCAAGCATTACTGCACATCGCCGAACTTTCGCCTAAACCAAGCTTTCCAAAGAATGAGTTATTTTTTGTGTCCACCCATGAGGACGCATGGTCCCTGGTGACCATCCAGTAAACTACAGCTGCGCTCGCATTGATATAGTCGCGAATGTTCTCACATTGATTGAATGCATCTAGTCCGGATAGGAGAAAAAAATCAACTCCGCTCGAGCAATACTGACAATTCTCTCGCACGTGACCCATTTGGAAGGTCTCCTCATTCTGTAATGTCTGCAGGCAATACATGCAATCTGTTTTATCTCGGCATCTTTATGAACAACTATTGGCCAAGATAATTCGGCATGGGTCCCTATCGTCATTATCTGTCTGTTTGTTTAGGATACTGTTGCGCGGGTAACAGGGAAAGCACTTCGAGATCATCGCCAAATGTCGGTAATAAGCACAGTACACAGATGATATACTCGTGCATTGCTTCTCTACGACGCAATTAAGAAAATGAAAAGGTACGGAATATACGAGTAGGTCCGCCGATGATGAACTATTGATAGTTTGGTGATACAGCTAGTATTTGAAATATAGATTTTAGGGCAAAAAAATAAGATTGTAATGATAAGAATAAAAATAAAAATTGCAGCAGAAAAACAGCAGCAGCACAAAAAAGCAGCTAAAGAATAAAAATATCACCTTACGATTTCGACGAAAGACCAGGATGTTTGGTTTGACTGTAGCGACCACCGTTCTCGTGTTTCAGCTTCCATTTCGCAATAAATGCCTCGTGGCACATTGGCCGCAAGTTGGACCAGCGAGTTCTCAGAAAATGTCAATATACTCCGCTACAGGTAAATCAGTTTATACAGGCAAATTACTCGTCGACACTCAAAACCGTTGTCGGTCGAATTGATTTTTTTCTACCAACGTGCGGTTTGTTTCACACTGATTTTTTTGTTTTAGCTTGACTGTCATTTTTAAAAGAAAGTCTGTCTTTTTCCATTTGGAATATAGACACTGTATTTATATGAAACCGGTGCTCTGACGCAGCCGCTTCGAACGTAGACACAGGAAGATGCAAATGTAACACGGTTACAGAAGTTCCTTCAATTCAAATTTGCGTAACTAACCTGATCGATACTGTGCGATGATGACTTGCTGATGAGGCTTTTACGAGAACGGACCTGAAAGATACTCTGCATTCTACATCAAAATCGTTTCGGTACTGAGATTCATCGTGTTTCGCTTTAATAAATATGTAATTTATTGTTTTATTTAACGTATTGTATGTGTCACACGACACGTTTTATTTGTACACAAAAGAAAAAAACGAAAATATGGATTAAGCCTGGGAAATTACGAATAATCATCTAATTATATGCACATGGAACTTTAACGTTTATTCAAATAATTTGAACAAATACAAATTCGTACAAGAGAGTTACTTTTAGAGGTAGGTAGGAGTTTTAATGTTACTTTATTACATCAAGCAAGATTCTATTTTCAACCGTCATTTGGTTAATGGGCAAAATAATTTTTTTGCTGCGTCCTCCTGAGACCAGTCGTTCATGTCATTGCATGTACGGAATATCAAATGCGATTAGCAGCTAAAATAAAGGCGAATCAACAGATTTACAAATGGTTTGACTTGTGTAACGTGCTAATACGAAATTTTAATTCATTATTTTTTTTTCGAAAAGAACATTTTCCGGGCTAAGGAGATTTTTGTTTCCATTCTTATCTCTTTAGGTACCTTAACATATTTGTATCTTTTAAAGCGTAACACCAAAATGATTTTGTTTACGTACCATATATTAACTTGTCTGATAGTTAAGTCGATCTCTATATCCTTCTGAGTACATTTGGAAAGTGATTATTCTTCATTAACTATTACGCGCGGATAATTGAGAAAATCACCAGATCCAAGTACTGTCTTTGTGAGCTCACATTATGCCGTATTATTTAACGTTGAGAATGTAATTTAGCCACGAAAGACATGAAATAATCTCCACGACCGAATGGACTGCCTTGTGGTATCAGCGCATGAATGTGTAATTAATTTCAGCTAATATTATTTTCTCACCAGAAACATAAACTGTAATATAGGTATTATTTCTGGACAGGTCCCCTGGAATCACATCACAGGAATCAATCATCAGATCCCTGAAAGGAAATATCAGCGGAGGGAGAAGAAGAGGACGGTCATGCACGAGATGGCTTGATTCAGGAGTGACACCGTCACTCCAGGAGTTTCGATAAGCGGCAGCGAACATCATTGTCGAACATTCACCAGGAGTCGGAGGCGATTCTCCGGATCATAACAACAGATATCATGCTTAATGGCGGGGGTCTCAGGGGGACGTGCGACTCGATCTGCGTACGCGAAAATTCTCATCCACCGCCACCTGCCACGATGTTCTAATTGGCGAAAGTTTGTTGTCGACATTCCACTTTTCTGCTCGTGTGACGCGACAGTGCTGCATGCTGCAGTACGTCATGGCTTCACCGTCCCACGAGAGCGCCAGAGTAAAGGACAGCCCGCGATCGGATTTCGTTGAAAACACACGTCAGAAAAATAATCCAGTCTCGAATTTGTGTGCGCTACTCGTAATCGCGCGACCGACCGTAAACAATCGCAAAAGTGCCAGGGATATACACACACAGTACGTTGCAGTTGGAGAAAAAAATTGGGGTAATCGTTAACGGAAATTAAGAGTGCGTTAGAAAAAAAAAGAAAGAAAATATCTGTGCCAAAAATCGCCTGCAGCTGCGCGCAACCACGTTTGAATCATCAGCAAAGATCAGGCAATTTCCATATTTGTGGGCCATTTTCTTCTTTTTTTAGAAATAGGTTTTTGTTGCATGAAATCATGCCAGGGTGTTTATTTACTTTCACTGTATTACTTTATTGTATTTACTTTTGTTTGTTTGTATTCAATTTGTTCACTGTATTTTTCTTTACTGTATTTTTTTTAAAATTATATTTTTATATATACGACTCTTTTATATATACGAATCGGGGTATATTAAACTTAAAAATATTATTTTTCTATTGCCGATGCAATTTAAACATCGACATTTAGTTTTAGGAAAATATGGCTCACGGTTTATAGTAAACCACCTATAAATTTGTCAATAGTGCTTTAAAGGATAAAATGCTGTACTTGAGGGAACGACTAAGCTGCGTATTACTACAAATGTTGTCATTTGCGGCGGCCTCGAGAGTCCCCTTTGTTTGAAATGGAATGGCATATGCCATGAGGAATTTTAACGCGGATTTTACTTCCTGCACGCTTATGGTATTCTTTTGTTTAGTCAAGCGAACAAATTTGGAAATACGAGTGACAGAAATGTGTCACGAAAGAAAAAGATAGACTTAAGCCACGTAATACCATTTGGAGCCTACTTTATTGCGACGAGAAAAGGGTTTTGTAGATAGGAGAAGAATTCCGCACACGCCATCATCCTGATACCAGGTGCCCAATTTTAGTAGACTGACTAGCTTCGATCGCGATTGAAGTAAGTTTGCAAAATGTTCTTGCGTTCTCAGATTGCGTCACTTTTTTTAAAAAGAAATTAATTAAGGATTACTGCACCTTGGTTTCTCTATGGACATATGTGTGGGGCAGGAAAGGGCAGCTGGTATAGCCAGGCTTCATGATCCACCCCTAAGCTCTAGACTCCCTAA
>JAUJYS010001764.1:0-16399 GCA_033995665.1 Melogona broelemanni | reverse complement strand
GGGGCAGGGAAGGGAAGGGGGATGCAGCTGGAATAGCCAGACTGCAGGATCCACCCCTAAGCTCTGGACTCCCTAATAATCGTCCTTAACAATCGTGAATATCGGCTCGTAGCGTACCGAGTTCCAAATTACATTAATGATAACTTTACTTTTTGAACATCTTTCCTATTTTATAAATTCTATATTTCAAATGAAAATAGTGTTTTGCACAATAATCACGAAGATGAATTTACATCGGGCAATCATTTTTTTCAAAATTTCGTCAAAAATGCTGAATTGATGGACACCCTTTTACCACTTTTTAAACTGTAAGTTTCGCGATTCTTTCCGAATTTTAGAAATCTAGGCGTAATGTCAGATGTTTAATGAAAAATGACTTTTTTTTTACTGAGGTTACATTTTTGCCATCTTTTGTCTATGGATCCGATGGATGCCACAATATACGACATCTATTTATTCATTGTCCTTCGTGTCGTCTCCGGATACCGACCCTCGATCTCCCGACACCGTGATTTCAGGGAGCAGAAGCCAACTGAGTTTTCTTGGCAGAATACTGAGGTGGTTTGCCATTGCCTTCCCCGCGCAGTACCAGTCATACATTCAGATATATATCACAAAATATGACGAGCCCTGTCATGCCCAGGTTCTTGCACTACGCATTCAATCAATTTGAATACCGGTTCAAGAAGCTTTTTCCCCCAGTCCCGACTTCCGTAAGCACTGCGGGCACAAAGTAAGCACTGCATCTTCTTTACGGAACACCTGTTGGAGCCTGGGTCTATTTTCCGGAGGCTCGTTTGTCAAAAAAAAAGATGACAGACCTCCAGAGTTCGCGTTCTGGCGCTCGGGGTCGTTGTGTTTGACTGGATCAATCTCGCGCTCTTTTCAGCGATATATAGTTCCACAACCTTTTCGGCATTGTGGTGGAAGAGAGAGCGGAAGAAAAGCCTCTAAACGGGAATTGGCGAGCCGTTCAATTCTCCCGGGAACGCGAGCTTGAGATTCCGTGCTCGGGGGTGATAGTCTGCTTTCCCCCAATACAGACAGAAAATAATATGCAGTAGTTTCGTAGATCGTATCGCTAAGCCTAATTTTTATTTCGTTTCCCTCTGTCTCGTGGATGATGTGCTGGAATGACCTGTGCTGTTACAACGTTGGAATATGATTCTAGTAGTAATAAATCGTTTGTGTTATCGATAGTTTGAAATCTAGTCGATAGTTCGATTGCTTTGATAATTTGTTGAGTTACTAAAAACTATCTTCATTCTAATTGATTAACCCTTTAAGCGAGATTGACGAGATTGCCTCGTCCACGTTCACTGCGTGTGCATTACCAAGGGAAGTTTTGCCAAAACAGCAAAAATAAGCCTGTCTGCGAAACATCAGAAAATTAGTCTGGCATTAAATATCTAAACTGTCATTCAAGATTAAGTCATTTGATAAATTTCATGGTGAAACTATTTCTCGTTGTACGGTCGTATACAAGTATAAATACCTATTTGGAAACGACCTGTAGCGAGGCTTATAAGCATGTGTCTCGACAACAAAGTCCCTAATTTATGCCAACATTTCAACCATGACGTTTGTTTCGCCCCTTCCGCTGCTTGAGATTCTAAAAGGTGACTAATACAATTTTTTAGGTATATAAATGCTAATAAGGTTTGGAAGGGTTGGCGTCGACCGCTTTGGTTGTAGAATATACAGTACAGTATATCAGCGACGATCGAGAAATCGAATTGGTGGCCTGGCTTTTGGGCAGTGTATGCGCGTGTTTTCTGCATAATGTATTTTGATGGTGCCCGCTCCGTATTATCCGTTGTTGTGATGTTCCTCTGTCGAGGTTATTGGCTCCTGTTTATCCCGATTGATCGGCTGTGCGTTTTCCTATGAAATTTTCGCATCAATGTGTGTGGCGCCCCCTCGTGGCCACAACTTGGAAACTAACTCATATCAAAGGTAGTCCTTAATGGCCGCATAAACCTTGCTGGTTGAAGGGTAAAAACAATTTGGGGACGAAAAAATAACTGTTGTCGCTAAGTGATAAAATCATGGATTGTGGGTTTCTTAAAAAAGGAATTGGATTTCTTAAAAAATGAATTTGCAAACGGTAGTTGCAATGGTTTACAATTTTTATTAGGACGTGCAATCTATACAGTAGGCATACAATGTGTTTTTTTAACAAAACGAGGAAATTTTGTTATCTAAAATTGGCAAGATAAAAATGCCGTAAATAATGTCGTAGATAATTTAAATACTTTAGTAACGATTGGCACATAAGCGATGTTTCGCTTTTAAGAATAATGTGATCTGGCATTACTAGCCGTATGGTGTCTTTAAGTAACTATTTCTTGAACATTAAAATATAATTAATTCAAAATTTTATCTCAAAAAATTCAACTATCACGTTTTATTCTTCAAATTAACGTGCTTTTAACATTTTGTATATTCCATTGCAAACTTGTTCATCTTCATCGTTTCGGTTCGGCGATTTTCCATACACAGTGTGTATGTTTTCTTTATCGATACATACGTGTCGATGCCTTGGTTTCACTGAGGCCAGCCAACGTTGACAAAATCAACTTTCCTGTGACAACAGCGAGTAAAATTCGTTATGTTTTGTTGAGTATTTTTCAATTTTATTGGGAAAGCCATTTTGACATCCGCCATTTTATTTCTGAAATTATGTAAGTCTTTCGGTTCTTTGGCCAGGCCCACATTAAGTAGTGGTGCATGGCATCTCCCAATAGTTTATATGGTCGCTGACGCCCTCTAGTGATAACAGTTGCCCACTGTATCAGGCCTGACGTGCTTTTGGTCTTTTGTCCGCCGAGCGACTGTGTAATCCTCAAAACGAACTAAAATATATCAAATGCAGTCGACCGAGGCGTTTTTCAATGACTCCGTTCCAAAAGCGGCTCTCGTTTCTGGAATTTGCGATTGAAAGCTGTCGATCTGTGAACCCTTCTCCCTACCCCCTCCATGACCCTTTAACTAAATTTAGTTTTGTCGGGGTATTGGGAGGAACATTTTGTTTCGAGCTGTAAAGATAGGACCTCATTTTGTAGTCGATAAATTTGAAAGTCGGGCCGGTCTATCGACTTTACGATTTTTATGGCAGAGACCGATATTTAAACGGTCAGTTACGCTGCAAGTTATCCTGAGACCTCCTCAGGACGATTCCGAACAAATACTAGAACAAATACTAGCTAGCATTTCGATGCGGCTAAGGGGTGGCTGAATTCCCCCAAATTTGTTGGGGTGATGGCGGAATAAATGTATTTATGTTTTTTTCTGCTAAATAAACAAACAAACAAACAATACTCAAACTTTTATTTTTTTAGGTGGCAAGGTCGGGCCTTAATAATGTTGGTTTAAAAAAAATGTCAGTGGCATTTGTCTCGAAAGGAATTGTAGTCGCCCTCTCACAAATTGTTCCAATTTGAGCGTGTCGTTTTTTTTTCTCGACGTTTTCACCGTGCAGCGCCACATCCACTTTTCCATAACCCACGCCTCAACGTGAGCGATGATTACAATAATTCACTTCTCAAGGTTCCTGGCAGTCAGAGTGCGACCGAAGTCACACATCGTCGATATAGAGGCATCTGTCAAGATCGGATGTCGATGACTCCTACACGCACGCGAGAGCCATTCTGAATTTTCAATTTCTTAAGCCAGCAGTAGGTCTTTAATGATTCACAATCTATTACGGATAAATCTAAGTATTTTCAGTAATACTATTATACTATTTTAGTTTTATTTACGGTTGGTTGACTGAATTATTTTTTACAAATATAATATTAATTTAAAGTAACATTTATTATATGCATATCTTTCAGTTCGCCAGGCTTTTGCTATCTAAAACAATTGTCAAAAACGAGTGATTGTTCAAAATTTGGGGATTTTACAAATTTTCAAAGTCTCAGACCAGCAGTAGACCTTTCTAATGATTCACGATCTACCTCGAATAAACGAAAGTTTTTTTAGTATTTTAGTATTACTATGGTACGGGTGAATAAATCATTTTTTACAAATATGGAAATATATGGAGAGAAAATTGATAACGTTACAAATATGGGGATAAAATATTTTTAATTTTCTTCCAAATAATATTCGAGAAATATGATGATGGGTCAACAATTGCTCTTACTGCGGTTACTTACTGTTTATTGACATTTTCCTAATTATGGTTGCATTGTCAGTGTAGCTATGTTCTTATACGATTTTTAGTGCAGCCCTAGTACACATAAGTGCAACTTTACGAATGCTCCCTGCTCACACGCTACAGGCATCGCGATCTTTCCGAAAGGCGTACATGGGACGTCATTGGTGTCGTTTGTATTGTATAACCGCTCGTGTAACAGAAACTAATAGCCAGTTTGATGCATCCGGAGCGAATGAAGTACAGACCTGTCCGATGCACAGCGAGTAGGACCATTGCTACCATTTGTCAGACGTTGTTTATCCGCCTGAAACCCTGCCTCCGCAACAAGTAAACTACGTTATCGGAATACTCGTACTTCACGTACTTCGCCCGCATTGCAATCACTTTGTTAGACCAGTTTAGTTTAAAATAATTTGTTGCTATGTTTTCAGACTTTTTATAGCTTGTTTTTATTCAAATTGTCAGTCAAATTCCAGCGTCTATGTGGAGTGCTATTATTCCCATTTCTATCATTTTCGGTGCGAGTGTATGTTAAGTAATAATGAATCCTGTACGGAAGGTTTTACGTGTAGGTACCAGGAGGATAAAGCCCCATTTGAGATGGCGTTGTATGAAGAATTATCTGTAAGTTTACACTGTGCAGGCCTGGCGTTACGCCACGACGCGCAATTTGTTGATACATTGACAGGATACAAATCTGTCACTCCCACCTTGGGTGCATTTGGCCTCCTGATGACGTCTTATTATTTTTACGCTATACATGCACATTATGAGCCAAAGTGTTTATATTGGTACTTGCGAGGGGAATTGTTGCATATGTTAATATTTATAATATAACGCTTGTCTTGTGGGTTTTTCTATTTAAATTCGAAATAATCCTCGCGCAATTTCTTGCTCATTGGAGGAAAGTTGGAGATAGAAATTGAATTAGTCGAAGCCTGTTATATGATGAAGTGATTCTTCTACTGTATTTATCCAAATTTATAAGAGTTCCGTAGGAGCCGTTGAAGTAACAAAATAAATGAAGTAATCCTTGACCATTATGGATAAAAAAAAGTTGCCGTTTTTATCCATAATGGTCAAGGATTACTTCATTTATTTTGTATTTATCCAGTTTGTTAAAACTGTTTTCATTCTTAAGTGAAAAAACTATTGAGCTATGGTGCTAGTACTGTGATGGGTTGCCTCCTTCTTTCAACTGCTTCTAATACAGCTGCATTGTAATGCTCAAAATTGTGCACCACAATTGTAATCGAACATCTTACATCATCCTGAGACTCACGTCATAATGGGGCAATTTTTCTTGATATTGACGACATTTTTCAAACTTATACGTACCTAGTAGAGAAAGTAAAGAAGCATAAACGAATTTGCTTTCAATCTGTGACCGTTTTCGAAATGTGTGCCAAAGATGTTGATTTAAAAATAAATTGAGTCCACATTCCTTGTACTTAAGATCTCATGTGGAAATGCCACCAGTTGAGGCGACTGTCTCGCTCGTTAACTTTTGAAACTTTAATATGCAGGGAGAATTGAGTTTTGCGTCGCAAGCGGAAGCCAATATGCTTGCTTGATTGGTAGACTGATAAATTATCCTGTCTCGGATGGCTGCGTGACGTAACGTCGGATCGGATCGTTCTTAAGAATTTACGACGCGATACGGGAGCATTTGAAATTAGATGACCTCAAAAAGCGAGAGTGTTGGAAATTTGTATTTTCGAGCTCCGATGCGCAGAGGCCATAACGTCAAAAGCATCGATGCTATAGCCCCCGTGCGTGGTTGTTGGTGGTTATCTTCGGTGAATGTTTTTCTCTATTCGGAGAACTGTCGATGACATACAATCATTTTTTTTTTTTGACAAACGTTTTTGACATATGGTTAGTTTTTTGTAACACTCCATTGAAGTAAATTGGGATTTCACGGACTAAACGGAATCCCAAATACAGTGACAATGCAATTGTTTCTGCTATTTCACGGTGGGGATTTTTCTTTTTACACTTTAAAAAAAAAATCTGTTCCGACCTCAGAATCTAATCACTTCCGATTTATTTCTAAAATAAATATTTCAACGTTTGTCGGAAACTACGAATATTATGTTTGGAATAATGTTATCGTTTCATTTATTTTCAACTTTACTCAAAAACAATTTTTTTTTTAAATTAATTAAATTCTTATCTTTGTTTGAATTTGTTTAATTCACAAAATACTGTGTTTTCAATAGCGAAATGGACCCGAGGTTTTATTTTATTTTTCGGGAGAACACATTTCCCGGTTACCGTTTAAACACTTGGACACATTGCACAATAATACCGTCCTTTTCTGAGTTTCAACATCCGTGAATTCAAAATTTCTTTCAGTAAAGGGTGCGTTTAATTACTTAATTAAAACACAAATTTGTCCAATTATACATTTCTTTTGATAAAATAAAAAAGGGGATGCACCCTTTTCGAAAACACAGTCTAACGTAACCAATAGTGCGATTTTCTACGCTATGAGAACCCAGCACGTGCAGTAAGCTTTAGAGAGAGCGACAGCAAGCTGTTGCTCCAGAATTATTGGCTAGACGCAACCTGCTGACGTCGATAATACGGGGACCGTATATTTATTTGAACAGTTGGGGGAAGAAAAAAAATGGTGCAAATCGCTTTCCAATTTGGAGTCGCGTTCAATTTATGGCCGAGCTTGGTTTTCGTGTCAGGTGTGGAGCGTCTCGGCACTACACACGTGACGGCGGTAACGGTCTCGGTCATGTTTCGCCCACTCTCGATGACGTCAAGGTTAGGCAGGTATTATCACCTGCATAGGCGCCTTTTGCTTATCTTCGAATGATCGATCGTTTGTGGCGAGACCAACGAGATAAATGGCATAGAGTGTAAGCACCATATTCGTTAAATCGCCTGTATTGCACTTTGTTTTCTATGTTTCGTATATTTGGCTACTTTTTGATGTTCATACACGTAATCGTAATATGTTTTTGAGCAAAAACATTGGATTGGTGATTTAGAATAATTAAAAAATGTCGTTACTTCTGTTGTCGTCTACACTAAGGCAAAATTTGAGCGAACTCTTCAGAAGACATCTATCTGATTATCCAACAAACACTTTGTTCCGAACGTCGAATGCTTTGATAATATTAAGCTTTCTATCACAAGATGGCTTTAATGGCGTTATTAACACTTATCTCAAATACTCTTTTCTGGGGGCTTGGTAGGATAATGCGTCATAAAAAGATAGAGCAGCTCCATTGTCGGTGACTCGCATGAACAAGTTTGGTTAACCATAGTTTTCGTCATCACACCACGTTCAAATTATGTCGCTATATTTTTGGCATGAACAATGCCTATAAGCTAGGCATCAAAACCAAAAAATTTCCGCCATCTTGACTACCGTACGTTACCACTAACGGAAGTCGGTCATCTTAAGCCTGTATTACCGCGTTTTTTTCCAACTGTGCTCCGCGGGAGTTGGTATTGTTCATGCCAACACCTCGCCTGTGTATGACACACAGTCCATAATTTTTTTTATAAAATGCCAGCTGAGACTGTCATTACAATCTCACGAGTAGACCCGGGGAGATATGCCGGGGATTATGACAAAGGCTAGACAGTGTGACATTTTTATTTCTCCTTCGTGTTTGACGAACGAATTACAAAATATCAGGTGCATTTCTAAGTGCATCACGAGCGCTACGTTCTATATACCGAGTTCTGTATACTGGGTGTTCCAAGAAAGAGTGGTATTTAACAATTTTAATAACAGAGTGCAGACTCGTGGAGGATATTTGTCGAATATTCTGTTCCACATTTAACCGTAACAAACTTTCTACTGAAATAAATTCATCGTCACCTTTTCAATAAATTAAGGGTTTTTATTACAAAATTTAACCAGCTTTTTTTTTGGGACGCTCTGTCAACATGTATGACATAATTAGTTCGATTTTAACAAGCGTGACGGTCAGTCAAGGTGTCCACGATCCTGGCAATAAAAAGGAACTATCCTCCCATCGGAGATTATTCAACGGACCATATTGACACACGACAACAATATCAAGTTTAATCTCCGATGAACATTTGTTGCTGTTTTATTTTATTTTATCCTCCCATCCTAACGGATCTCAGTGTCAACGAACAGGACCTTGAACAAACCCTGCTGACGCACTTTGGAATAGATGCTGGTTTTTTTGTGTGTGTGTGTTTTTTCTCAATATAATTCATCCCACACTCTCTCTGTAAATCGTCCAGCGGTTAACCCTTTTACGCTTCCGGATTTCCGCTTATCTCTCTATTCCTGCGGTTTCAAGCGGAGTTAGCATTTGCTCCGAGAATCCCTGCGGCCCGAGCCTCACTTAAAATAAAAGCAATCGATCTCGCGCATTCCCCGATGGGTGTTCGACTCGAGCGATTTATTTTGCACACAATCTGTGCCTCTGCATACTGTAGACGGATTGCCGGCTGTGTACCAAACACTTCGCCCCATATTGATCGCTCTGTTTTTGTACCCCGCACGCACCCAATGTGATCAATTATGTAGGCCAGTAGTGGGCTCACCTTGTTACTGCGTATGACGCGTTCCTGGTATCTCCGCGTGTCATTTTTTGGTAATATTAATTAGTAACTTGGTATTACGCAGCCGTCGGCTGCTGCGTCACGAGATCCAAGATGGCGCCAATCGACTCTGTCGTTGGTTTTCCTAAACTCTATAGTAGGGCTGGAGTTTAACACCTATTTTGAAACGAAACAATGTCAAAATGACGCAACAAGTAGCCGTGTATCATTGGTGATAAAATTTCTAGACGTTTGGAGCTAGATAGAAGCCTTTACATAAAGTGGTTCCTTTTAGCAATTAAAATTGTTAAATTAAATGTTTATTAACCAAAAAAAAAAAACACACAAGAAACGAGGCGCACATAAGGAAAATCGCAAAACCGGATCGATGAAGATGAACGTGATTGCAATTGCAACATCTATGTAAAAAAAAAATGAGGTATAGAACAGGAAGACGGTATTCTTAAAAGCGAAACACTGCTTATTGGCCTATCGTTACTTAGGTATTGAAATTATCTATTACAGTTTTCGGCATTTTAATCATGCCAATGTTGGGTAATGAAATTTCTTCGTTTAGTTTTAAAAAAATTTATTCCTAATGCATAGATTACATATGTTAAAAAAATTGTTAACCATCCAAAAGTTTACCAATCCTTTTTTTAAGAATCTTGTACAATCCATTGCTGGGATTCACAGGTTGTTGTAAGACAAAATCTGGTAGTAAGTGTAGTTCACATATTTCCCCACACGGTCAGTGGCTCCGCGATTCGCATTCAATTTACGATTCGCAGCGCCACTGTCACTGTGGAGAGTATGTGAACTACACTCACTACCAGATTTTGTCTTACAACAACCTGTGAATCCTAGCACATGTTTTTATCAGTTTGCGGCAACGGGTTTTTTTTTTTCGTCCCTAAATTGTTATTGCCCTTCAACCAGCAAAGTTTATGCGACCATTAGTAGTCAGACATCTGTCATGAAAAATATTACCGCTAAACTACTGGACAGATGCCCAAGGTCAGTCAAGTTTAAAACATTCTCTCTTGACTCCTTCCTATAGGTCTGCGTTGATGTGCTTCCACGTCTCCCAAATTGTTGTTCGGTTACATTTGTGAGCGAAGACAAAAAATGCAAACTTAGGTTATTCTACATTGGCAGTCCCGCTAGAACGCATTACAATTTATTATGTTTGTTGACATGATCCCGCAGGCTAACAAATACCGTTTGCTGTTGGTTAGTTTGTAACTATTGGAATTTTAGACATAGACAACGACTTAAAGTTGAATAGATGGCAGGCCTCGTTAAAACGTGGCTGTTATTCAGTCTGTTAGATATGCTACCAGAGTTAATGGAAGGATAAACATGATTGCCAAAGAATATTCGGAAGTACAGATAAACTACCTGATTCAATGGATGATCGAAGAGCCGGAAGAGGGTTAAAACCTAGAGCGATGATTATCGTTAACGTTGATGTATGTCAATAAAAGTATGACGTCGTTTACGAACTCTTTTACGGCGTAGTTCCCCGTGGCGTTCCCGTGGCACCGGAAACGTAGGTTTAACCAGTTACTCACTAGAGTCGCTGCAATCAAGCAAATCAAACAAGATGCTGGCTTAAATTCTACCGTAAAGGCAATTGCATTTTATCATAGTATTGTAACTCGTTGAGCCTCTGTGGGTATTGTATAATACGATACGTGCTAGTGTTTTTTTTTTTCTTCTTCGAAGTGGAATTGAGTTATTGCAGTAATTTCCGTTTTTCATATTATTTTACCCCAGGGTTGCATTATTTATTGCGTTGAATATCACTCACATGACATCACGTGACTTTTTTGTACGAATAAGTTAAATAATTTGTTTGCCGCTGGGTTCTTTCCTTTCGTTGGCATTTCGCTTTTAACAACGATGTAGCGACTATTTAAAGACTGATGAAAATTCCAATGTTTCATTTAATTTCCCCTCGGAGTTTTCGGATTGCCGAGATAGTCCCCGTGCACTCTTGTTCATTCATGTAGTTAAAGTCAGAAAGTTTAATTAGAAATTTCTTCTATGCTGCTTGTTTTTTTCGTCTAACGTCCGTCTTCCTGTAGTATAATAAAACTAAGTTGGTATAACTAAAAAAACAACGAAAAGGCAAACTAAATACTGTACATGAATCTCTGCCTGACAAAGGTATGACCCTTCAAAAAAAAAGTTAAAAAAAAAGTAGAGTTTCCCAATATTTGTTTCAGTTTTACTGGAACAATCAAATGTTTTCAGGCGTTATTCGCAGTGATTTCGAACTTGTCTGATTAAATACCAAGTGCAACTAGTCAGATGATGACGTTTGTGCCATTTAGTTATTAGTCCATTAACCAGCGCGTATTCCATTGGAAAATAACCATAAAACAGTATTTTTTGAATAAATTAGTAATTTTCTTATCAATTTTGCCAGCTATGTGCTTGCGAGATATATGAACGCTTAGCTTAATCATGTGTGCAACATTTGCAAATCGCAGTTATACTTTTGCGTTGCAATTTTCTCGTCTATCCTTTTCTCAAATATCTACGATTGCAAATTTGTTATTCGGTTGGGGGGGGAAAAGGCTGATGCCTCCTCGTAAATTGACATACCAATACGATATTTATTGAGTGGGTCATGTTGCTTGTCCCCTCAATGTTGTTTGATCTCGTCAATTCTTGCGCTGTAGTGATATAGACGTGCTCGTAAATAGGGTGGTTCACGGTCACAGGGGTTCCTTGTTTGATATTTGTCTTGCGTGCCCGATTGGCTCGGCTACATGTACAGGTGTTTACAGTTGCTAATTAACTCGCTGCGTCTGAGTTGGTTGAAATTTCCTGTGGTGGCATCTTTACCGTTATTATTGCTAGGCCATTTGTTTGTCACATGTTGACAATTCCTAAGAACAAAAGTTCATTAGTACTGAGGTTATTACTACTCATCGTATCAGGCTTTTTAATGGTTCGGTTGTGACGATTGTATATTTTTGGATTAGCTTGGACTTCAAAATGTTCTTCATATTACCGCTTTGACTCTCACTAGCTTAATTTGTTCATTTAATTGGACGATATTTTTTGTTATTTTCGTTAATGTAATGGTAATTTCAATCCTATCTGACATTCATTTTATGTCTAATCATTTTTTTTTTATGTTGCAGGTTTTTATATCGTTGGACGTTCCACGAAGAAAGCCATTTGGCGGCCATCTTTGTTCGACGTGCTGCGCGACAACTTTCGAGACGTCGTCGAGAGATAGCATATGGAGGGCAGAAGTATACGACGAACCCCAGATGCCTACTAAACGGATTGGTTCGATGACCGATTGGAAATAAGAAAGTTTGTCACGGCAAGTATTGCGATTATGCTTTTGCATTCGTCTTTCTTGGTACTACATGTATTTGCTTTGACGTCATATCGCGATATGCTGTCATGATTCAGATTTGTTTGTTTTAAATGCGTTGCGCTTTGAGGGAACTGGTTTACGTTGAGATAACATTATATAAATAAATCCGTGCTAAACTCGACGGTACGGGGAATTAGTAATGTCATACGAGTGGCGTTGCCAAAGTGTTATAGATTTGCATGGGCTTTTTATTTATATATTTATTCACAAGACTGGCTCTGTGCTGTTTTACAGATTGATTTTCGCCATAACCAGTGCTAGGTAGGAACGAAACGAAGAAATTCCGTTCCAAGGAACGGGTTTCTTTTCTGAGGAACTGTGGAACGTATAGGTTTATTTTCCTTTAATTGATTCACGTTCCTTTAATTGTGCGCATTTACAGTGCATATTAATTAATTAACTTTTTAAAATTAATATACCTCATATTTTTTTTATTAGTAAAAAATCCCATTTAATAATGAAACTATTTGTTCGCAATAATCAAGTTTTAGATAATTTCATCCGTTAAGACATTGATTTTTTCGTTCTTTTATTTTTATTGTTTAATCAAAGGAACGGAAAATTCTTGGTTCCTTTTGCAAAAGGGTTAGGAACAGTTAGATTTCTTTCGAAAGGGGTTCCTTTTTAGAAGGAACGAACCCCACAGTGGCCATAACTTCAGAACAACGCGCCTCCCTGTCGATGTGGAAAATCACAGAGTATGAGAGCTATTCAGCGTGATCCTGGGTTAATATGCCAAATGGGTTTTCTTGTTTAAAAAATATGTCTTCTGCGGTTCGTAGTTTTATTTGGACTAACCGCATTCCCGGATGCTATTTTCGTATATCGTGCCCTTGAAAACAGAAACTGTTCGTCCTGAGGTTTTGTTTAAAAAAAAATAGGGACAGAGAGAATCTCGGAGTATGTCGTTGCTCTCCTGGTTTGTGTACTGAGATATATGGAGGCGCAAAAAGTCAGCCTGTTTTTCTCTAAAGTTAAATGAATCGTAACCAGCCGTCGGCGTCAATTATCGTTCGCCGCATTCTGACGCCTAGTCTGCCGGAACATACAATATGTCAGCCAGTGATCCGCTCAATGAACAACAGTGAGCGGTTCGCCAGAAATCATATGCTGCCATGGTGTAGTCTTTGTTGAACACGCTTTAGCGCACCTACTGCAACAAACGTTAGAGAATGTGATGCCGACGTCGTAATACGGCTTATTAAATGATTGGCTAATTGACAGAATCAAAATGACGTCTCTTTAATTGCAGGACTAATTGGTCGAATTATAAAAATATATTTTTAGACGCCAAATTAAACGAGCCGCTTCTCTGGAACGGGATTAAAATTGATGAGCCATGGTGTTTTAGGTTAATTTTCCATTTTTTCAGTTCAGCCCAAAAATGCACTCAATGCATGTAAAACTATGGAAAGACAATGAGAAGTAAGTTAAAACTTTTGTATACCTATGGAGTCTATGATGTGTCTATGAAGTAATTATATTAAAACCTCTCCTTTCTGAGAAGAAATGACTCCAACCATTATGTCTTTAACCTCGTTAAATGGCCATGAAAGCTTAACCAGATGCATAAGGTTTATAAATTTTAGATAAAGATTCCTAATTAAATTATAGTTTAATTAATAATATGAAATTGGGCTTCCACGATTTCGCCTAGTACTAAAATGAACATCAAACGACGGAACAAAAGCAGACAAAAGACAAATAAATTAGTTTTTCGAAAACATGTAGTGCCGCTTTCATCAAACAATTTCATGAAACAAAAGAAAAATCATGAACAATTTATAGGTACCGGTACGCCTGTCGCATCGGCGTTAAATTTTTTTTTTCATTTTAACGTACGAGTCATTGTACGAATCTGTACAAGTACGAGTACAATTTTCGACTTTAATTAATCTGGCGCGCCATGCTAAACGAAGCTAATTTCCGGGAAATTGTTTATGGGGGCGTTCTAGATGCTCGCGAGATGATAGTTTTTCCGCCTCTCTCTCTCTCTCTTTCTCTCTCTATCTCTTTATCTCTCACTCTTTTCCATTATCTTCAGAAGAGAGATGCTGTTTAGGCGACGACACGCTCTCGCCTTTTCCTCCTTTCCTTTCCTCTTCTTTTCCCCCGTACCCCGTGTGACTCGATTTCCTGCCCCGCGTCATCAGTATGGGTTGCTAATTGCGCGTCATGCGTTTACGTGTGATCGCTCCATTTGGCGCCCTTTTAAATGCGCGAGATTATTCCGCCCGCCGGAAAGATGCACTTGACATCATTGCCATCATCTCGTGGCCGCCGCCAATGAGGGTAGCAGGTCTAGAGTACAGGAGACCTAATAGTTATTGTGACCCGACTGTGAGACACATTGCGTCTGTACGTGCGGAACGCACGGGAGATAGTTCCAGCGGTAACGGTACGTGTCGTGCGTCGAAGAGTCCATCGAAAACGAAGGTTTCATTCTTGGCTGTCCGTCTGTGTTGCTGTTTTGGATTCGCCTATTATTCAGGTTAATTAATAGACGTCATCCAAAATGGCGAAAATCCGCCTAACGTTCTGTATTTGGGTTTCTGTTTCGCTATCTTATATTTCGTTGGCCGGCGCCTGTTTACTCTCGTTCTTCAAGCGCGCGTGATTGTCTCTGGATTTTGTTCCACTATATGTCGCGACCCTATTTACCCTCTTGTATATATCTTGTTTTGTTTATTTTCTCCGGCGTTTTAGCTAAGGGGTTTCTGGATTTTACGATTCACTTCCGCCTCCCACACATCTTAGTTCTGTCATTTGCAGTCGACAGCCATTTTGTTTTTGGTTGGGGTTAACTGGATCGTCCTATTGGTTTCAAAACTTGCGAACGTTCGTTTGCTAGTAAATTTTTTAGCAAATCCGACACTGAATATGGCAGCAGGATTTAGCCAAGTTCAAGTAAATAATCGTAATTGGCGGTTTTTGGGCAACGGTTGTATTGTTCTTACTTAATTTTAATAAATTAATTTGCTAGTATGTTTATTGAAGAAAATAGTGAAAGAATGCGCCTGCTTAATATTAAAGTACATTTGGAAGATCTCTAAATATATCGAAACCGAGATAAGTTTTTATGTTTTCTGCAAGATAAACTTTAGAAAATTTTCAATTAGGAAATTTATGGAAATAGCAATACTTTTCGGAAATACCGGTTAACGATCGAGCGGTAAAAATTCACTCGAAAAAGTTATTGAATGAAAATATGTTGGGAATTTAATTGAAAGTAAATTTGTTAACTTCATGCGTAAGCAAATAATTCCTTTGTTCAGGGACTAAGTACTTATTTGTATTTTGAACTCAATTGTATCAACATGCAGTAGGTATTGCTCCATAACACTGCAGTATATTTTGACTACGGGGTTAGTGACTGAAGTTGTTCACCTTCACGTCTAGTTTATCAACTTTTCTTTGAAGCAAAAACCTATTGGCACATTTTTTTAGGCATATGGCGCGGGCTGTTGATACGACGCATGTCTCTGACATTAAAATTTAGGTTTTACCCACGTACTTTCGAATTTAAACAAAACTAAGTTCGTCTAACTTGTTTTCTGCTTCACAGTGGTGTTTTTTTATTTACAAAAATGTCGTGTTTTTAAGTTGTCTGCCAAGAGTGCAAAACCGAGACAACAGCAAATGTTTGTATCAATTCCAACCAATGGTTTATACTTGGAACCAATACGTCACAGCCGATTTGAAACTAAAATGAATTTAATTTTTTTTTAATTAAATATGTTCATTTTATTTCAACGTCGCCAATTTAAAACGTTCAAAAGACCAGTTAGTCTTTTTCATTGCAGGTAGGGTTTTTGGAAGGCAAATTTCGAAACAGGAAATCTCACTCAATGTCGAATTCGAGAATGAGAATAGAAATGGCCCCGAGTCACAATTTCAATTAGTGGCGTTCTTTTATTGGATCAGTCCCGTTATCGCTCAGCCCTAGGTCATTTCATTTGTGCTGATAAAAGTCAACTCATGTTAATCGAAAACGTCAATTATACGTGAGACAGCTTACGGTTTTGAATAAACTTGCGAAAATATGTTTAGTTTGGCTTTCACGAAAGTAGCTCGAAAAGCAAGCACGCAATTGGCATTTGGAAATATCTGTAGACGGAGTTTGCTTGCCCGAGGCCGTCACATAATTTACAGCGATCCTAGAGGAAGAATTGACATTTTCGCTTTTGAATAAATTCTTGTAGTTTGCCGTTGTTGTTGTTGTTAAGTCCTTCGTGTCGTCTCCGGACCCCGACCCTCGATCCCCCGACACCTGGTGGCTTCAGGGAGCA
>JAUJYS010001763.1:0-16400 GCA_033995665.1 Melogona broelemanni | reverse complement strand
CTTGGGAAGATAAGCGGAGCAAGAGGGAAAGGACGACCACGCACAAGATGGCTGGACTGTATAAAGAGGGAAACCAAGATGTCTCTCTGGGAGCTGCAGAGCAAGTCATCGAATCGGCCCAGTTGGAGAGCACTTGTCCATAGCGTCACCAGGAGTAGGAAACGACTCGACGGATCTTAACAACAACAAGAATAACGATTTATTTGGAAGATATGACATTTTGGAAGACTGACTTGCTCGAGGTCACATTTATTGTCGCCTTTTTTCCGGCGCCAGTACCGGAACTTGTTCCCCATTCGTACAGCATAAAGTACGTCCTGAATTATTTAAATCTGAACTATTCAAACATGTTTTTGTTACAAATTTCACAACACGTAGTTATGGGCTGTGGATTATGTCGAAAGAAGACTTGGAAATGGTTCCTCTGTCCTCTTGTTTTGCATAGGTGGAATTATTATTTTCGCATGGCTTCTGATCGCAATTTGCGCCCTAGTCTGCAAGAACCGAACAACAATTTGCCACTCGAAAATATAGTATGTGCACTTCGCTGATACTCGTCCGCCGCGTGGTGCGTTTCGCTCGGACTACGTGGATTTTTTTTAAGCTTCTACCCCACCGCCACCCATCCAACTCTCGCCTGTCTCAAACGGGTGATTATTCACACGTTCTCGAATGCTCGGAAACACCTTCGAAACTTGAATGACATCTGTATAAATACACAGGGACAGGTACGTTGCGAGCGAGCGTATACGGTATTGCTCAGGAAATATGGTGACGTCATCGAGGAAGCGAGAGCGCGCACGGCATAGTGCGGCCATATTTTTTGTTTTTATTTTTGAGATATTTTGGTTAAGTTTTTATGTTTGCAGTCTTGCTACCGGAAAATTGGCACCCTACAAAACGTTCTACCTGTTTTTTTTATACAATTTTTAAATGTTGAGTAACATAGCGCAAGTACAATATGGGCGCAAAAGATTTTAAAGATCTTTCAACATACCTTTTCTATTTTTAAATTAAATAATTGAAATTAAATAAGATAAATTAAAAATCAGAAAAATAATCTAAATTTTATAAGAAGAGTCAGGCAGTCCGTCAGGCAGTGATTTGCCACTACATTGTCTGATAAGACACTTTTAATCCGTTAGTAGATTAGTCCAAAGTAAAGTATTTTCAGTTCATTCCAAAGTGAATGCCAACCTTGTAAACATGCAGCAAAAATGCAATCAAACGTGCGTGCGACTTAAGCATCGAGAGCGATGATCATCACCAGCCCAGTTGCGAGCACTCAGATGCAGGGTACATCATTAATTCACGTCCGGGCTCTGGTCCTCGCGTGGGCCCGGAGGCTGCGGGCTGATGAGCAGTGTTGGGAGGTGGGGAGGGATGGGATGCCGTGCCGATAATGTGGCCGACCCGGTGTCGGAATGTAGTTTTGCAAGGTGGCTCCACATTCCACCCATCATGCAGATTTTGACTCCCGGCGTCTTCTGATCCAAACTCACCAACCTTTTTTTTTCGTACGCGCATGCGCGAAACTGCGCATATCTAACACCCTAACACGCATTTCCACTGTAACAAGACTAATTCTCTGTAATTAAAATTCTCTGTTGTAAAAAAAATCTAAATTTCTTATTTGAAATGTCTTTGTCGAATGTTTTGGTAACGTCAATGTGTTCCTCTTTGCGAGAAGTAACAAGCAGTTTGCGTTTCGCACATTGGACGTTTAAGACTTTTTTTATGAAGTCCATGATTTTAAATGGCATGTTGACCAGTTTGTTGGCTTCGAATTAGGTCCATGCTTATTTGCTTACGCAGTTTGGGTACTGAGGAGGGGCGAAGAGAGTTGCATGACTCCCTTTAGTTTTACGACAGACACGTCAATTTTTTTTTGCGTCGATTTTTGGACGTGGACGACCAGCGCGGGCAACACCTCTAGGCGCAAATTGGGTAAACTATTTTGCTCTCTCACATTCCTATCGCGCTATGAAAGTGATGCAACAGTAACACTGGAGATTTCTATTGCAAAACAATTTTTTGTTATCATTTGCGAAATTACGATTTTATTTTTTAAATTTCTTATTTAACACTCAGTGGGTCATTGTAGTCATTCTGTACACTTCTGAATGCTTACACATTATATGGATGGTCATAAATGAATAAGCGAGAAAAGAATATGAATAAGCGAGAACCCAAGCCGAGAATCGAACCCCGGATCGTCGCACCAGAGCCTGCGGGTGTCTCTACCAGCTTTTTGACTGATAATGAAATAATGGGCGTCGGTGGCTCAAATTCAGTGTGGCGGGAGAAATCTTCGCTCAGTTGTCCATTTCGTACCAGTAAACACAACGTTGTCTCTCCGAATGTTTATGTTTGGTTTCTTCTTTGCTCCCCCGTGGTCCTTAGGTTGGCGTGGTCCGTGCCTGCATGCATGGGGGTGCGTGCAATGTAGAGTGCAAGGCCTGGAGGGCTTCGAGAGGAGGGTGCTGCATGCCTACCTGCCCGCCCGCCTGCCCGCCCGCCTGCCTACCTTACCTGCCGCACAGCATTAACTGTGACATGGCCGGTAACCTGATTGCAGGGTCTTTGAATCCCAGGTGTTAGGAGACAACCATTAAAGCGATACATGGTGGAGATAGCCACCGTCGGCGCGCCTAACCTCGGACAGCACGCGGCGAACGAAAGACAACTCGTCAGTCAGGCCGATTCACATGTACATTTGATAGGCACGCGATGTTTTGGTGAACAGTAGGGTGGCGATGTAATCTGACGGTAATGTTTTAAAAACAGAGGATGGTTTAGAATTGATCTGGTTCTTAATTTTGATGCCGATTTGAGGCTGATTGAACTTTTAAAATCTTGATGCGATAAAAAAAAATATTTTTATAATAATAATTTTTATTGTACTGTCGTACTTATCGTAATCTATTAAAAATATTTTCAGTGCCATTTCTTTCGAGCAGTCGTTGAAGTACACAATCAAATTGATAAGGAATCTATTTTGCATGATTACACGATGGTGTATTTTCATACTATTTTTTAATACTTCGGTGAGAGTGGCAACATTGATGTTACGAGTACGGTAGAACGGTTTCGGGCAATGACAATGTTTTTCTTTTGTCGTTTGACATTGACAGAGCAAGTACCAACGGGTAGACCCAATTTTTTCCTAGACTCCCATCACATATACAAACGAGCAAAACTATTCAAACGAAAAACAAAAGCTAAATGGGATATCATTCGCAGGGCAGTAGTTACAGTTTCGGACTAGACGAATTTTTCTAACGCTTTCATTAGTCGAGTGGCGTGATTCCAGCAACAGTATCGCGGCAGCAGCACTGAAAACAAGCGGCGAGCAGGTAGTGCAGTGCGTTTGGTGTATAGTACAGTCTCTCCCCCATCATCCCTCAACGCCCACCCCACTCCCACAACAACCAGCGTGAAAACCTGCTCCGGGCCATGCAGCATGACACGGCGATAAGTTCGCTCCTCACTACAAAAATCCACCCCCCATCTCGCGGTTAGACAATGACAGCGAAAGTAGCGCCACCTAGCAGCTCTGCCACGCAAGTACGCGCCCGTGCGTTTCACCTGCTCCGTGGCACGGCCATCATGCGGCATGCGTCTGGTGTTTTTTTCTTGTTCATCCTTCATATATATATATATAATTTTTTTTGCTTCTTCCCCCTCTTGCGCGGCACATGCACCTTCATTGCATCAAGCTCGAAAGAAAATATTCTAAACATTTTTGTAATTAAAATTGAACAACAAAAAAAAAAAGAAAAATGGTGACGGGCGGCGTCAAAACAAGCCCTCATCGATCTGATGAGGGGGGCGGGGGAAACTTCTGTCTTTTGGGCTTCATCGCCGTATGCTGTCTCAAAAATTAATCAACAGTGCTTAATTTTTTAAAACCTATTGAATATAAATTTCGGGAGTCGAAATGAAATGTTTTTTAACGATCATTGAAAATATAAACACACTTTCGGATTTTAAAAATTGAAACCGGAACATAATTTTTGGGTAGGAGGAATTTGTGTAAAAATCCAATGATTTTTGTTATAAAATCAACTTTTGCTGAAATTATGAAAATTACAGAAACATTTTCTTCTCCGGTGTATTGAACTCTAAAGCCAACGAAAAGTGAATAAATATTTACCTAGTTATAAAATTTGCTGAATTCAGCACGATATTTTATATTTCATATTTTTTTTTTTGTTCCGGATCACTGTAGTGAATAACACTACAGGAGGTTATTATGTACTGCACTGTACATCATGTACTGTACATTTAAAAAAAAAAAGTTTGTTGCTCGCAAACAAGGGGGTTAGGTGGATGTACAGTATATATACCAGCTCAAAATTCCCAAATCTCCCTACATAATAGGTAGACATTAAACGGCGGCAGCGCGGCATGCCCTTCCCAGACAATTATAATGGGATGTCATACAACTTGGTTGCCCATGGCAACGAGCCTTCTAACCTTTGCATAATGAAGTGTCGACCGTGTGTTCTATATAATCAATAATCTCTTTGAAATTTTGGAAAAGTTCAATTCCTTATCGGGCGTCATCCGTCGAATGAGAATGCCGATGTCCCGCGGCTGTGGAAGTATAATCTTATCCTCTCTTTGGCGTGCTACGGGGGAGGGCGCCCTGCCTACCCTACTCTGTACCGGCGCGGCACGTGCATGTATGATGTACTCGAAGCCGGATAATTTAATCCAATTTCCGCTGCCGAAAAATGTTTCGTGTCGGATTCACGAGATCTGATATAGATTCGGTTCGATTCTGTTGATGCGCCTGCGTGTGTGGTCTGTGGAAAGACGGCGCTACCTGTTTATTCTCGAGGCCTACCTGAATAAGAGGGTGACGTAATCGCTTGTTGAAATCCCACAGGCAAGTAGCTTGGTTGCATGCTAAGTATATTCAGTGTGTGATTGTTATGAAAAAATGGCCGTTTTATTTTTATTTAACTTTTAATTGCATATTCATTTGGTTTGATTTCTGTGAATTTTTCTATTGTCTAGATGTAATCGCTATTAGAAATTTCACAAGGTGGGTTTGTGTCATGCTAAATGTAAAGAATGGTTAATTGTAACGCAAAAAATGTTGTTTCATTTTTATTTTAATTTTAAAAACTGACGCATTTTTATTTGGTTTCACTACAATAAATTTTTAAATCGTCTAAATGTAAGCCAATAACTTTTCTTCTTTTCTTTTACTTTTGATGTTTTTTAGAACCGATTAGGCCGTTGCATTTTACTTGTTTTTACTGCAGTCGCTAGAAATAATAAATAATAATGGATCTCTCTGATTAAATATTTTGAATGAGTTAGAAGCGTTCTTCGAAGTCTGGTTTGAATGTAAAATAAAAATAATATTTGTGGTTTTATAGTTGCCAAATTATTTTGATCATCATAGTATAAAACTATTGCATTGTAAAATGTTTGCAGGGGGAAAAGCGTTATCGTTGGACCCCTTTCCCCTGTGTGACGTGTCACCTGTCGTGCAGGGAAGCACCTCCGTGATGAGCGCATGGCAAAGGTTATTAGAGATAATTTAATAAATCGCGGCAAGAAGTTGACGTCCCCATGTATTCGTGGAATTCGAGCGACGCGTGGCGTCAGCGACGAGCACAAGCGACGTCATTTACAGATGTTATTCTTCGTAATGAATTTTATCGACGACGCTTCGAAAGTAATTATGGCTGCCCATTCACCCTAATAAATCCCACAATGGAGTCAGAAGTTGGAAAAATGATTGACTCGATTCCTAATTTCATTACGGGTTTTGACTGAACTCTGGCTAGCGGCGCTCGCGGGCATGATGAGAATAGAGGGGTCATTTTAGTTAAGGGGACTACTGGGGAAGGAAGGGGGGAAATCAAGTCAATTTCTGCGAGTATTGGTGGGTATGTGAAATAGAAATGGTGTGACTCAAAAATAAGAAAATGTTCAGCTCAATAGTTTCGAAAATACCAAAATTATTGTACAATCGTTGAAATTAATGAATGAATGAAATGAGTTAAATTAATCATTTAAAAACTACAATCTAAAACAATAACGATGAACGAAGTACACACTAACTTCTTTGCAATTATTTATTATACGCAGTGGAAAGAGGAAAAGAAAAGTTTGAACAAGATAATTTTGAAGTTTATGTAATTTGTTAGTTTTGAAATTAATATATCTCAATTTTTCCTAATGTGCACTGTGCAGGTAGGTAATCAATGATAAATAATCTTGGCTAGCTCTTCTGAGCAACCGTAAAACTTTAACTTTCGCGCCGAGTAGACTCTATCGTTGTGTCGTTAGTGTGTTTAAAGTTTCTTCGGTTTAACTTAAAAGTTTTTCAAATCCGTTTTATGCTTGATAAACGTCTAAAAAAATAGGAAACTGAAAATACATGTTTCAAAAATTGTCAAAAAGTTTCGTATTGAAACAAAAGTAATTAATTAAATGTCTTGAAAATAAATCATAATTCATTAAAAATCCTATTAAACCATTTTTTTTAGTCCTGATCGCTGTAGATAGTAGCACTACAGGAGATTTTTGTACAGGAGATTTCGTGTCGCTATATTGATATGTGAGGGGTACATTCCAGTACCCCAGGATCGAATAAACGAAAGCCCGAGTCGGGAATCGAACCCGGGATCGCCGCACACATGGCGGGTACTCTACCATTGCGCTACGGTGACTTACTATCTTTAATCAAAAATCTCAATAAAAGCAGTTATTCATTTTAATTTTTTTTGATTTATTCAAAAATTCAAATATTTAAATTTCAGTGAAACATGACGTATCATTCGCAATTGAACATTTTACAAATTGCAATTGCATGAATTTTGTTCATGAAAAAGGTAGCTTTGCGTCGTTAAAAAAAAATGCGATACGAACAGCGTGAGAGGGCCCAATTTAACATTTTTATGTGCACCGCGTTACACCACCGCCGCCACCAACATCCACCACCGCCGTAGGCCTATCCATAAATTAGCTATTCAAGCTGACGTCCAACCAACCACCCTCCCCCGTCCCCGCATCAAATGGATGCGTGTGACATATGACTCGGAATAATGGCACATCTCATCTCGGTCGAAATTCCCCTTTTCGACAATTCCACTTCCAGATTCAATCACGAACAATGCCATCGGGGTTCTCCACCCCCGCCAGCACCACACCACCTCCCCACCAACCCACTACGTACACCTACAGGCAACCCAAGATCGGTCCAACCGTGTGGAAACATGAACGCCATCGCCATCTACGGCTGACCGTCCATTGCTCTACCACGCGCGACGCGGGTCCCGGAAGGTGGCCCAACCGCATGCTCGCGTTCGGTAGCGCCCCGGCAGAACACAGATCTAGCGCACGTTTGGTTCGTGCGTGCACTGGCACGTGAATTACGTCGTTTCCGGTCTCACGCATGGCCTTCACTAACTTCCGCCGTCTGCACTTCCGTTCCACCGATTTCGTGCATGCGCCGCCGTAGTTCTGCATGATTGCAGATGGGGGCTGCGTGGGTGGATGAGTGGGGGGTAGGGGGAGGCGCCTGTCGGTCACGTGACGTCAGTCATCCCCAGTCGTCGTCGTCGTCGTCGTACGACGTCGCGTGCTCACGTCACATGTCTCATGACAGCCCGAGCTTCGGCATATACCGATTGATGTAGGCAAATATGGGGTTTGATGGATGAGACTGTGTAAAACGTTGCCTGTGTTTTTAACGAGGTTGCAGCTTGGGATTCGTGAACGTCTGGTCATGGACATGTTTTCAAAACACTTGCAAAGTTTGGATATTTCGATATCCCGTCTGCGGCTGATGAAATACTGCGTGGCGATCAATAATGGATAGATGTCCGGAGATTAATTAAAATTATTAAAAATTAAAACCTGTTCTTGGATCCAATAACAAGTAGCACTTCCTTTAATCGGTTCAACTAAATTAACGTAGCCAAATGAAATTTTAAAATATTCTGCTGCACTCCGTATTGAGATCTGGTGATCTGACCCTTTTGTTTTTTGTTTTCAAATATTTTTTTGGGCTATATTTTCTTCTCCCACAGAAAGCGATTTTCAGGTGAGCTTTAATCTCATATCAAATTGTGAAGCACATTTGACTCATTCATACCTGCCAATTTTGTTACAAAAGCAAGTTTTTTAAAATAAAAACTTTGTTTCTTCCCCTCCTCCCATCAGCTCTAAATACCGGATAGAGAAATATGATGCGCTGTGCCCGCCGCCAGAGGGCGCACCACTTTCACCGTCTCTTCGCGCACGAACTCCGCATTTATTTTCCGGACGTGACGCTGAGGGGCGTTTCTCTCTCTCTCGCTCTCTCCCCGTGACATATTCTAGGTGACCCGAGACCATCTGCATAGACGCGTGTGTATACTCCACGGCCGCTACTCAAACCTCCGCATCTCCCCCGCACACAGCCCGTCAATCCTACACCCGGTATATCCACCCACACCACACCACCCATCACCTCGTCACTCCACCCACGCATCGCATACATGGACATGGCCACGAGCTCTCTCAGTTTTGCGAACGCATTTCGGGGAGGGTTCGCCTAAGTTACGCTCGGTGGCGCATGTGTTGGGGTGGATCCTTTTCTCCCCCGGATCCCGGCTCGGCTGGATTTAGGCTTAACTTATTTGTCGTTCGAGGCTAACGAACGAAGTAGTCGGCTCGATTCGTTGTGCCGGCGTCGGACAGGTGGCGCTCCCAATCGGGAATAATTCAAAGTGTAAATTTGTACTAAAGTTTGCTAGGAGATCGAAATTTTCATCTTTGCTCTTCTTGAAGTATATTATATTTGTTAGGGTAAGTTAGTATTCTTGGTGACACCACTTGTATTTCGAGTACGGATTTGCGAACTTGTTATTTTTATCTTCATGGGACAAAAGTCCAATTCTTACAAAAAATTGATCGATTTATGCAAAACACTGTATTTGCCCAACCAGCAGCCTATAGCTAGATGGTAATCAATAGATAAAAAAAACTATCATGCTCGCAGACTGCAAGCATAGAAATTTTACATAGTTAGTGTTCGTGAGATTTTTTTTTTTTTTTTAATATCAAATTGCAATTTTTATTTGCAACGGCAGATTAAGCGGTGTTTTAACATCATTTCGTTCGTTTTTGACCGTGCCAAGCATGACGCTTCCCGAAGCTGAATGAGAAAATTTCGCGTCGTCAACAGTTCTGATGTTAGTGATGTAGGCCTATTTCCTACGTATGCAAAATATCGCGTGCTAGCAGCCCAAGTCTACGTCTTCCTGTCGCATTTCGCAGTGCGCTTTTTTTTTTGTCGTTTGCGTATCCTCTCTCGGACAACCAGACTCGATTCGGAAAGGAGAGGTACTGTGTCGCGATGACGTCACCCGGATTCGATCATGTCCTGGTGACGTACGCATCCCTCAGTCTCTGTCACCGTAGGATTTGCGCCTGCTTTTCGTTAGGATTCATCATTATTCAAATATTGCGTTAAATAATAAGCTTATGTTTTTTAAATTACTTCCAATTCGATAATCGCATTTTATGTGGCTCGTTGATATTTTTGACTGACTTGTTTAATTAGCTTGACTTCTTTCACGATTTGCAGTGTTGGATTCATTCCTTTTGAAATGGAACCAGTTCCAGTCCTGTTTCTCCGATGAAAAAAGGAACCAGTACCCGTTACAGAGCCTTAAAAATTAAAAGAAACCTAGGCGTTCCTAAATTTTTTAAAAAGGGAATCAGTTCATAGGAACGGAACTTTTCCGTTCTGTTCCTACCCAACACTGCCATTTGTTAGTTAAAAGCGGTTGGTGCAAAGATTTTATCGGCTAAAAATTATAATTTACAAATAATGTTTGCAGCTGAGTTCAACTTTTGGAACAACTTGCGCGTGTATGCGTTTCGAGTAGCCTATTTCACCATAAATGCTCATGGGAAACTTTTTTTTATCCTACTCCTTACCTCCGTGTTTTTACTAATTTTTTGTCTCGCTTTCAGATGCCGAAAACAATAGGCCTTCTCCAGAAGAACGGGACAAAAAAAGACGGCAAAAAAGGTAAGCTGTTCTTTAATATAATGAACATTTTTTATTTCAAATCCCCTCTCTTGATAAATTGCCGTACAATGTACTCTTATGACAGGTGTCAATTAATGTCGGAGCATATACTTGTGTATAAACGTAGTACGATGTCATCATAAATTGCGAAAATCAAATACACGTACATGTATTGGCTGCTTCCTTTTCAAATACTGCACTAGACGATGGATTTCAATTGTCGTCTTTGATGGCATTTCAAAATCGCCAAGATGATAATTTTGATTTCGTTATTTGTGGAGGGCGTTAGTGATAATCCTACCTCATTTAAGATGTTTGTTTTAAGACAATGTTTTTCTATAGTCGTACTATATTTAATATTTTTAATGTGTTGCGCACGTATTGACTGCATTTTGCGATCAGCGCATTATCTTGAAATGAAATATCAAACGAAGCTAAATCTAACATTAAGACACACATAAGATATACCGACGCCATCTAGCGAATGCGCAAAGTGCCGATACAATTGAACCAAATATGAGCTACTGTATCTTTAAGTGTCGGTCGGATTTTTTCTCCCCTCAAATCATACGCAGGGTGTGTTTGAGTAGCAGGTGATGAAATACACCAGGTATTGGGCTGCTGCCACTGGCTCTCGGCGTGCAATATGGGTCATCGTGTTCTACTGCCCTCTCTCGAACAGTAGCTCGTGTCCTCCCCATCCCCCTTTCCCCTCCCTCCTCAATCTCTTCACTCCAGCTTGCTTCAAGGTTAGATCAGAAAACATAAATCGAACTGGCGTAATGCCGATTTCATTTTTGGCTGCGGGGGAAAAAAATGCACCTGGTCGATTCCAGTTTTCAACAAATATAGCGAAACTCAAAAAGCGACAGTGAACTAGAAATGAAGCATATTTTTTCAACTTTATGTTTTGTTAACTTTATGTAGGTTACGTTGGCCAAATATTGAATCCTTGTCCCACTTACGCAATTATTGTATCGTGATGTTCGTGGCACGCGTACACCTCAAGAACCCCGCTGAGATACAGCACAAGGCAACGCAATATTTAAGCATTAATAGAAAGATTTGATTAATAGTAAATATGCAGTATTAATGGAGACTTTGTTAGGGGCGAAAAAAATGCTGCTGATATGAGCGAAAAAATCATCAACTGTACACCGTCATGCAATTAAAATTATTAACTTCAGAAATCAGTAAAGAAAGAATTTCATACAAAAAGTGCAAACCTCAGCAAAATTTTAATTTCTTTTAAAGCTGTTATTACTACCGGTATCTTTAAACAACTTTTGAATGACTAAACTCATGTTTGACTACACAATTTTCTTGAGCGAACGACGATATTTTCTTTCACTTTTGTTTTGCAATTTTTAAGATTTATTATATTAAGAAAAATTAAAGTTTTAATCTTAGGAGTTGTTAAACAACCAACTCTTAAGATTAAAACTTTAATTAATGAAACGATAAGAAATAAATTTAAAAAAGGAAGACAGCACGGGGTTTTAAATTTTGTAAACATATTATGACATACTAATAACTGAAGTGGATAGGAGGATAGGTGACATACTGTACATATCCGTGAGTTTAAGTTCTTGGAAATGAAGCATTTTATCACACATTACGTCTCACCACTTCCTTTCCTTTAGCAGATGTTTCGTAGATCAGCTTGATCGGGTATAATGCATTGCTACTAATAAGGTATCATTCGGCCTTTGACGTAGTTTATTGAATTTTTTGTCAACCGAGGGATTAATGTATTTTAAAAAAGCCACTATTCATTATTTTTACACGTCGCTGACCGCTCTGCAGGTGTACCGTGAACAGCAATTGAATAACATGCTCCATGGCTGTGCTCGAAGTATATGGCACTGTGTTATCGAATACGACGCGGAGCATCCACCGGGCTCCCGTCTACATAATACGAACGTATTTTCGGACAGATGTACATGTATATACACTATACCTGTGGTGTGTATGTACACGCGTTTGTGTTTTTCTACGTTGTTTGCATGGCTGGATGATGTCATTCGCCGACGCACCTGCGCCCCGGCTCCAGGTTTAGGTTAGTGACACCAAGAGCCGCAACCGCTATATATAATGGGGAAAACGTATTTGACAAATAACCTACAGGTCGAGGGTTGGCCAACCTTCGGGCACCGCAGGTTTCTGTCTGCGCCTCAAATTTTACGCCTCTATCCTGAGATGCAATGGCCAAACGGTATACAGCAATTCCAAAAACAGCAAATTGAAATTCTAAAAAATATTTTCTAATTTTTTTTCTTTTTTCCATGTCATATTTTCATTTTCATTTTTGAAAACTAAGAAGTTTAATTTGTGATGAATACAGTTAGGCCATCGTAGTCCAGTGAGGAACTTTAGATGTCGTTCCTGCAATGAGTCGTTGCTAAGATTGAATAGTTAAATTGTGAATGAATCAGATAATATAATTAATATAATAAATAATTGAGATATTATTATTTCTTCGAGCCATTTTGTTCCTAATATCAGAGTATGAATTTACATTCTTTGAAGTTTGTGCTAAAAAAATAGCATAAAAAATCTCCAAACTAATTGATCGTTGAATTTTTTTTTTAATGTTGTCAAATGACTCGTGTAGTTCTAAATCAATATAAGATATCTTTGCAAGGCGTTGCAATTCAAAAAAAATATTCAATCATCGTTCCTGACATTAATTTTACAACAAGCAAAACTGCATCAGCGCACCAAGTTTGATTGTTGACATCTGCTGTCATCGTTCTTTTGTGCTCTTGCATGTGCCATTGTATTTGACAATGTTCCGATGCCGGGCCGTACACAACCAGAACAATGTCCCACATTTATACGTGCAAAGACAATATCTTTGTCATTAATATTTTATATAAATGTATATAAGAGACGGACTGGGCCATCTTATACACGCACACAATACGTGCACGCGCCGTCGTCCAAATTAACCGCTGCCCTCCAGTCGATTGTGTCACGTGGTCGGTCCACAGACATCCATTTCACGCTCCCCTGACTAAATAGAACGAAGCCATATTATATTATAGGAGTGCAGGTGAACTCCTCCACCAGCCCATTCCTTCTTTTGTTAGATAATAAATTGCCAGTCGCCTACAATACGAGATACATGAGCACGATGACCATTTAAAAAAAGCCAGATACGCAGAACCAGCAATTAGAGTATATTATTATTATGACTGTAGTTGTTAATCAAATAATGAAGTGATTAAAAAGACGCGGCGGACAATTGGCAACGTTTCTTTCGTCGTGTACGGGGGTCGTATTTGTCATGTGTGTGTAGGTGTTGGTTTTTACTCTGTTACTGAAATCGGGTGCCAGATTTGATGGGGTGGGGGGAAATAGAGCCAAGAGGAAAACGTTGATTTTGTTGGCAGTGTTGGGTGTCAATGGCACTTCGTGTGACATTCGGGTGTCAATGGCACATCGACCTTTGAAATATGGATGTTCTTACAACAAATATATTTATGGTTATACCTCTACATGTATATCCTACTTACCTGCTGCTAGTGCATGGGGTGGCTGACCAAAGTGGGTGTCGCTCCTCTGTTGACCGGATATGCTCATGCCTATCCCAAAGCTTAAAAAAGATATAATGCATTTTATTTGGGATTGAGCGATAAATAACTCGAGTTTTTAGAGTATTTATAAAAATAATTGATCGTCGTTATTTTTAATTTTATCTTATTTTTGTTGCTATATGAAATGTAAAATCCGCCGAACCGAAAAAGCTGGTTTTTTAATACAAATGCTGCCCCTTTGTTTGCGATCACTTCTAGCAGCAGAGCTTTGCCGGTTTGCCAAATTACTGATTGAAGTTACTAACGGGCAATTCAAGCGAAGTCGCTTAAAGAATTACTGGCAATGAGATTATTATTACGTACGTACAAATTATTTGTACGAACACGTCATCCAGACTGAATGAAGTCCGAACAGAAGGAATCGCGGTTTACTGCCTGCGAGTGCGCCGAGAATTTGCCAGGTAATTCCGGGAATATTTTCTGGACAGGTACACACAGTGACTGTTCTATGTATTTACAAAGTCCAGACATCCAAGCGTTGGAGAGTTGGAGGAGGGAGGGGCAGATGTTTCAAAATTACGACCGTAATTATAATGTGCCATATTTCTCGTCTGCGTCGTTTTGCTTGTTTATTAGTTTGTCGGAATTTTTTTAGTCGGTCGACCGTGTCGCGTTTACCGACGCCGCTTGGCGCTGTCGCGCTGCCCTTTCCGTGGCTGTGTCGCGATTGAGGACTCAAACTGTTTGTATTTATTTCAAGCAGAACTTGACAAGTAATTCTGGCAAACGATAGTGGCGACACCGAGCGGCGACTGTGAATTATATTGTAATAGATTAATTTTTTTGCCGTGCATTTCATTGTACTTTTAAGCGACAGCTTAAATAACTTGAAATATTCTGTAATTGGTTGATAAAAAAGTATTTAATATCACATTCTGGACTCACATTTTCACATTCAATTAGTTTTCATAATTAGTTAAATATTTATTCAGAGAATTTGGCAAGGTATACAAAAAATATAAAATAATAATGTAATATACTCAAATTGTGAGTATGCGTATAGTCAAATACATGTAAATCAACCTGCGCACTACATTATACAAGTACGATGTTAACCCGAATATTTTACTTAAACGTTAAAAATGTTTAAATAATTATTGTTCGAATCTACTGTATGAACCGATTAGAGAAAAATGCCCAAAATTTTTTCATTATTTGTTTTGAACTGACAATTTACGTTCTGTTACTTGTATCAGAACGGAGTAGGCTTGGACAGGTGCTCTAACGTCACCTTCAATCATGACAATTGTATTTGAGCCCCCGTACATGCACATGACATCCACCTTTTTTTTATTCCATTAAACGTTTCATAGTTCACCTCACTGTTCGGACAAAAGGTATTCGCCACAACAAAACAATTAGCACAGCTCACAAACAATGCGGTAAAATCAGTAAGGCAAATGTTTTCCATCGCAGAGGTTTTTAACGAATGTTTTTCTTGCGATTAGGACGAATGTTTATTTTTTTAGTTTTATTTTAATGGTGATGTAAAAAAATACAATTATTACCTCTGGTCATTAGAGTTAGATGCTGGTGCCCTCTGGTGGCGATCAAGAAAATCACTTGATTCGTTGCAACTAATTTAGATCACCATGAATATCTCTGTTTAAATCTAGGATATTATGTTTTATTATTTGATTATTATTAATATTATTAATAGTTCTTAAACGTTTATACTCATCAAATAATGCAGGAGCACGGCGAAGTCAGATATACGATTAATCAAACGTTTGAAATGATCTTACGAACTGTACGACATAACGACACTTACGCCTCCAACGTTATCCATGATAATTGGAAAAATTAAAACGAAATTTAGACCATAAACTCACCGGTTAATATTTCCAATTCTCATGGATAATGATGGAGGGGTAAAGAGCATGATAAAAATTTATTAAGTGTATTTCAATTTTTATTTATTTATTTTCATTATTGATTTATTTGTTTTTATGGTTTTATGAATAATTTTATGCAATGCCGAAATTTCAATGGCGTAGAAAACTTAACGATTTTAGTAAAGTATAGCAAACTAAGCGTGCAAGTTTTATAAATCAGGTGACGAGATTTTACCTAGTTCAACGCCATCGAAACGTTGACACATAAACGACGCTAACAGGAAAGTTGTCGACTGTTTACGCATGTGTTTTTGATGCTCTATTTGCTAAATGTTACATATCTAGGTTAGCAGATAACATCTAATATCCTATCTCCCGTCTACGCAATTCCATTGTCTCGTTGTACGGGAGCTCGATAGGATAATTTACAGGCAGGGATTGTTAGTAACAACATAATTACGAACTGCCATCCGATAGTGTCGGCCTAAGCGTTGGTCTCCCGAGGAAAATAAGACGATGTCAAATCGACAGTTACTTTTCAATCAACGGCACATGACGTAATTACAATTATGCCATTGTGACAAATGGTTGCCAACAAGGAAATTTATCAAACTTGTACTCGTAGACGCCACTGGGTCTGGGGCAGTAAAGAAACCGGCAGGCAAGAATAAGAGGGATTAATAAACGGTTTTCAATTTCACGTCCTATAATTAGTACGACCTGCCGTAGTTGATTTGGTCGAGCTGCAGACTTGTGACACGACGGTCCTGGGTTCGAGTCAAAAGTCGTTTGCTTGATCATGGGTTATTAATAAAAATGAACCTTCAAATCGAGACTTTTTTTTTTTTTTTAAGTTCCCATGTCGAAGCATGTTTACGGCAGGCCAACCCTAAGGTCTTACAACAGCCGTCCACCGAC
>JAUJYS010001762.1:0-16401 GCA_033995665.1 Melogona broelemanni | reverse complement strand
AAAAAAAAACACTTTGTCTGCAAACATATTAACGTGTGTCAAAAATAATTCAACAAAAGACAGAAGGTACGCATGGCTCAATACACAACCGGGCGAAGCCGGGATTAAAGCTAGTAATTTATAATTTTCAAATGAGCGATTAATAATTTTAACAATTTCCAGATTTCGTTTGCCCTCTGCAAAGTCAATTTGAATCTGATTCCTGTGGATCGACTACTATCGTTAACGCAAGCTACTTTCTGAAGACGAGAGCGCGCATTTTAACAATTTTTTATTGATGCCATTTTTTCTTGAGTTCGTCAGGACAAAAATAAGTACAGCTGCCCAGAGTAACAAACCGTGCACGCAGCGAAGATGGACAGAACCAATAGAAAACGAATTAGAACGAAATGACAAGGAAAATGGACTGCATGGTTAGACAAGCATTTTTACGGTTTCCAATTTTCATGAAAAAATGTCCATTTGACACGCACTGACTGAATCAGAAAACGTTTTTTATGCATTTTTAGCTGGGGGACCTACCAGCGTCTACGCCAAAAAAAAAAAAAAAAAAAACACTTGCCACCTAAACAGAAATCCCTCTGGCATTGTTTTGGGACGATTTTGCAACGCCAAGAAATCCGCAGACATAACCAGAATGTGATGATCTTTCTGTTTCTGTTTGTTCTACATCGGCGGTTAGTGACCGATTTACTGAGATCCAGTCATCCAGATAACTTCAGATATAATTAAATAAGCCAAGTTAGTGTTCCCCAATTAATTTAGTCCTTCGAACGTTGGCATGTGAAACAGTGACAGGATCAGTCCTAACCAAAGGTTGAGATATGAATTATCAAATTGGAATTGCAACTTGGCAAAATTTGCACTGCGCCTATCGAGTTACCGTTCAATAAGCATTTTTTTTTATTTTGTCATCGATTTTATTGGCATCGGCGAACTCCTCGTTAAAACTAACGACTGTATGACTCGTCGTAGCCCTGTCTGCATCACAACAGACTGAGGTGTGACGGTCCGGGGTTTGATTCCCGGCGTGGGCTTTCCTTTATTCGATAGCGGGGTGATGAATGTGACACTCAAAACATCGTCATAACAGCACGAGGTGTACATAATTTCCTATAGTGATAATCATTACAATACTTGGAAATACAAAATAGGAATTAACAATTTAACTGTACTGAAGACCATTAAAGGAGATTATGTACCCCTACAAGAAGCTTCACGATCGCAATTCGAGGGTGGCACATTTTCACCAGTACTCAGAGATATCGTGTAAACGAGAGCCAGCGCCGGGAATCGACCCGAGACACCGTTGCACCACAGGCCTGCCTCTTAACTAAAAAGCTGCGACGGGTCGTACAGTTTGTATTAGCGCGGGATGTGTTTGTCGCGTCTTACATGACTGGCGGATCCCGCATTTCATGACTCATGTGGCGTGGGTTACATCTCCCAGCACCATTAAAAAATCGCTATTCCAAAAACAGCGGGCTTCCGCCTTGTTGATTGAGAAACCAACAATTATCGCAAATCCGGCTATTCCAAATGTGGACCAACTACTCTAAATGTGGGTCATAGGGGCACATACACCACTAGACTATCCCCCTTCGCCCCCTAGCGGATCCGACCAAAGACCGGAAAAGGCCTTTCTACCACCACAAAAGATTAGATTTCCCCTGCTCCCGTTTAAATATTAGTCACAAATGAGAAGACTGGACTCCTTAAATTTACTGTACCCCTATTCCTTAGCCCGAGACTCAGACTCAAGCCAAACTAAGACCCCCCACAGCTTATATTTTACACCCCTTCCTCGATGTATTGGCCGAAAAACAATGAATTCCATTTCTCCGGTTCGTACTCACCTCCTCCACCGTTATCGGCAAAACCACACGGCTGAAAATAACAGAAAATAATCATAAGAAATGTGCTGTTGGTTTTAATCGAGCCGTGAGACATTCCCCAATCCATTTTTGACACCGGCAAAAGCAAGAAATGCATGGGGAGGGGGAGGCCAGCTTTCTCAGTTCCCTCCCCTCCCTCATCCATCCAACGCAAGGTGTTTTCTGGACCCTCCATTGTCGGCCCTTCCGTTGGTATCTGGCGTGTCCCGGCACCCAAAGGTCATCCCGAGCATTTTAATCGATTCTTTCGCCACACGAAAAAGGCTAGATTGAACCGGGAAAATGAGAAAAAACGGTTTAAACTTACAATTCCTTGATGATCATTTTGCTGCCAGCCCACACATTGAAGAAACAGGTACGAAGTGACGTCAGCGCCGAGCGGGTCGATAGTAAGCGCGCCACCCAGCGACCAAATGCCCAACTAGGGAAGCAACGCCCACCAGAATGGAGGCTGCAGGACAACTGCAACGACGTCACAGTAGTCAGAACTCGACGATAACAGATCAGTACATTGACGATATCAGCTAAATTTGATAACATCTAGGCTAACTTAAAATAATTAATTTTCTTGTATGTGACCTTAGACATTACAATAATTATATGTTGAAAAAAAAAATGCTTGTTATCATTATTTTAGAGAGCAGATTTTAAAAATACATGTAGAAAATGATAGCTTGTTAATTGTTCATAAATGTGTATAAAATAAATAATAATGATGAATAATAATGTGTTAATTGTTCATAAATATGTTCATACGGTTGCGATGTGATATTAAACATAGCAATCTTGATGGTGCATAATCAATACAAAAACAGAAACGTTTCACTTTTAAGATTCCGGTATATACGATTTAAAAACAAAAATGAGTGAGTACGACCGAGCAAGGTGAATTTAACCGTAGCATTTTATTTGATAAGAGATATAGTTCACAAATAACAAAAAATAGGATCAAGCCGTAAGTGTCAATTGTGTGCACTTTTTTGATAAAGGATATAATTGAATAACAGTGAACGCGTCACAAATGCGAATACAAGTCTCAACCTTCCTAGTCGGTTGGATAATCCTCCTCAGATAAGTGCCGCTGTTCACCAATATGCACATAGTTGAGACACGCTCATTCGAATAAGTAAAACAAGGCGGCAGAAAAAAAAATGGATTTCGGATAGAAACTAAAAAGGAAAATTTGGTAAACCTATTTCTTATTTTGCAAAACCAATGATTACACTTTGAATCTGTCACCTCGTTGGGGGGGAGCGAGAAAAAATGTTGAATGAGTACTATATCAGAGATGACGTCATCGGGATTTTAAGATTAACTAGCTACTAGACAATCGGTTTTCTACAAACAACACTAACATGCACGCACAGAGCATTCCTCGAACATCGCCAACATTCATTCCACAATTTCTTCCTCTAATGTAATTGCATTTTTGACATCAACGTTTAGCAGTAGCAGTAGCAGGACGTGGAAAGAGTGTTGGGGGGAGGCGATTAGATCCATGAATTCACGCGAATTGATACGAATTCGCCACAGTCATAAATAAAAAACAAAACAAAGAAAAGTGAGGGTCTTCCACAGGAACTATACAATTGTGGTTGCCTAGAACGATCGCTGCTAATAACTAACTCGCTAGCTTGCCTCGCCTCCAAATAAAATGTGCCCCCATTCACTAGTACAGATTCGTGAGAGAGCGAGCGATTCAAAAAATCATTTCACTCCCATCGCAGGAGCTATTTCCATCACTGGTAGCAACTATTGGCAACCGATGGCGGTGAACCCTGCAATATTTTCGCAAATTCTGTCATGCTCAATGGATAAAACCCACCAAAAAAAAAACCAACGTACCGTTAGGGAGACTTATTAGTCCCTCCTCCCCTAAAGAAAAAAATATATATTCTAGAATAAAAAAAAGTGTCGCTCTAGGTGAGATGCATTAACAAAAAACTGCAATACAACCAATTCCATGGACCCACCGAAAATTGAAAAAAAAAACAAAAAATATTGTGTCCACACTTCAAATGTGGCACTTCACGACTGCCGAAGATCGGTCGGTGATGTAACGACGCAAAGAACGAGCTCTGTAAGGATTCTAATTTTGGGTAGGGGGGATTGACAAGGTGGTGGCGATCCTCTATTCGATCACACCAACAACTATACACATATTTTGTATTAACAACACAGGAGAAAAAAAATAAATTACCATGTTACACAATGGCTCAGCGAATTCTATGTACAACACTTTTTACAAGTTAAATTAACTTTTAATACAGTTTCTCTTTTTTAGTTTTTCTGAAAATAAAGTAAGGGAAAAGGTGCATAAAAAGTATATTTTCCACACAAGGAGAGGGGGGAGGGTGCATTTAAGAAAAATAAATGCTGCAACATGTATTCAGGATTAGCGGTTACCAATTTATGGAACCTATCTCTCTTTATAATTTATCTAAGTCATGATAGGGAGGGAGAAAAACTCATAATCAGCCGCCTCCTCCACAAAGACCGCCACTTGACGACGTCATCTAAATGAACTGACGCCTACCACGGTAGAGGGCCGAATACAGGGTTTCGTTATATCCATCCATGCTATTCGTTATATCCATGTCCGCCTAACAAGTCTTTAAAAGCGCTTTCACGTCACTCTGCCTTCCGAAGCACTCACAGAAAACGAGGTTTCATCGATTGCTCACTTAAATGGCGACCAACCAACACGTAGGTTTAGTAATTTGACCACAGGGTGAAATTTTTTGCAAATTTGTATCACAATCTTATGAGCAATGGATGAAACCTACGATCATCAGTCAGCGTAGCGCGAATCATCCTAAGGGTAAGCTTCTTCTAGGTCATTCTGTGCCTGAGCGACGAGTCCAAAGCGTGCACAAAACAAATTGAAAAACGGGACAGTCGATAGTGTAACGAACAACTAGATGCGGTGGATACACTCTAGTTCTAGTCGTATTGCGATGTGCGACCGGGATCGAGTCTCGTGCAACAGGAGACACGTGTTTCCCCACCTCTACCTTTAGAGTTCCCCCACCAGCCGCTCTTCGTCTCGGTCAAGTGACTCGTTCGTTCCAACGGCCCGCGGCGTACGTCACCGTCGCCATTGTGGTTAACTCGCGTTTCGGATTAAAATGTGATTGGACTCTTGTGTGGCGACACAAACACTATGTTTATGTTTAATACACTATATTTATGAGCGAAAATATACGTAAATAAACGTTATTACAGAGAAACTTGGCAGAGAGATCAATGAAAATCGTCGACACTAAAATTCGTCGAATTTAAATTGAGAAACGGTGATAACGGACAGCGACATTCCTTATCGGTATGACAAAACTTCAGAACCAAAATAATGTACACCTAGAGTGTTGTACATGCAAATTGCCAAGTTGGCCTCAGAAGTTGGACATGGGAGGGAGAATGGAAAAAAAGGGGAGGAGGAGGTGTTGTTGTTTTCAGCAAGGAGTCACTTGAGACCAACTCAAGTGCTAGATGCCTACAGTCGACCGAATTTAAAATTCCCACCCCCCAGTCAGATTCAACCAACAGACGGGAACTTCGGGGAGACAGCCCCACGAATTTTTACCCAAATCACTCGGGGGAAAAAAAAAATGTTCTCATAAAAAAGTATGGCACATTCAATACGGATCAAAAGAATGGGGAATTTTAAGAGAAAGAGCACAAAAATAACTGGACGTCGAACATGGAGCAGAAAAATAGAAATCACGTAACGGGAGCGCGGAGGTAGTCACCAGTCAACGGTGGACGGCGTAATTTGGGACACGGGCGAGAAGAAAGGGGAGGAGGGCGAGGGGGGAGAGCTGGGCGGGCGGCCGAAAAATGTAGCAAAAATTGCAAATGGTCTGAGGCAGAGTCATCGATAAGAAAGGAAGCGGACAGATGGCGAATAGTACGGGTCAGAGCCGTGAGCCGAGACACGGGATGGGAGACAAGGCGCTCAGCGGAGGGCACGACACATATTATTAGCTAGACTCGGTGACAAGCTAGTGGAGTGGTGGAGGAGGGACATGCCATGCGGGGGGTTGGTGGTGAACGACACAAGCATGGACATCCGCGTGATGCTTTTCCTTTTCCCCCCCGACAGGGTGGGGATAGCAATCGATCGTACGGCGTGTCGAGCCGGACTTGGAGGAAGCGAACGGCGGGAACGGCTAGAGACGAGTTGCGTAAATCGACGATTTGCCAACCCCTCCACATCGACAATCGATTTATCAGTACCCTCATCATCACTCTCGTCTCGATCGTTAACAGTGTTCGCGCTGCCGACCGACGATCGACCTGAAACGGGCGACTGGGGTCCAACAAGGTGACCAGCGTGGACGCGCTTCCGGTGGAGCGTTCGTCCACTCTGCGCCCTTTCCTGGCTGACCGAGCGGGTACGGAGAGGTGTTCTAAGACGGCGTCGAGATGCCCTCAGCCTCGACGCATCGACATCAGACGACACTGTCGCTTCGAGACAGTCGGCGTTAATTCCACCATCACCGTCACCACCGCTGCAAGCCACATCCTGATATCTATTTTCGAGTGGCGAGACAATAAATGTTTCCGACCAGGTGTCGTTCGCGTTCGTAATCTGGTTCTGCTTTCTCTCTTCACACACGAAGGGCCGGGGCCGGCGGAAGTCATGGAGGAGACGGCGGGTGGTGAGGTGGGGGCAGGGTGGAGGGGCGGGCTGGGAGCGTCTATGCATGCAAATTGGTGCACGATACACACACGACGAAGACGACGACACGGCGGCGCTGGGACGTGGTTGGTAGATATAGCTGAGGAAGAAATAGGGCCGGTGGTGGGGGGATATGGTGCGTGGGTGGGGAGAATTGGAAGGGGAGGAGGGGATGGCCGCCAAGCGTGGGGGAAAATACGGCGTCTCCTCGCTGGACCCAGTGGGAGAAAGCGATTGTCGGTGGTGTCGCCTAACGGCACTCCCACACTTTGACGGTCTGGTCCACGCTGCCGGAGATGACGAACGGAGTCGACCGGTGGAAATCTGACAAGAGAGGGCGAAGAAATCAGAAACGCATTAAAACTCGGAGACGCCGTTGTTGTTGTCGTGATGTTGGACGTGTCAAGGAAAGGCTCATAGAACCAAGAATATTTTAATTAGCCACGAAAATTCGCCGTCATCGTGAATCGCAGATAGAACACAAGAGGCAACACTGGCGAGACATTTTCCCAAAATTGGCTTCACTCGTTATTGCGCGAGTATGAAATTATCCATCGGCAAACGAAACATTTTCAGTAAGTCAAGAATCAAATGATCTTAGCGAACGTTTTTAGGCGATTAGAACTTTCTGCTCGCGTGATTGTGAAGTCATCGACTAAAAAAGGAACCGCTCTCAAAGAGTTTAATAACTGTTTTTACAGCAACCGACTAACAAAGAGTTATTGAAAGTATTTGGTAAAGAAATATTTTACATTTGATAGTCACAACGGACGAACAGATTTTTTAATCCAGTTTCCCCGAAAAAACATCAATGGAGAATCCTGCGCCGGGAATCGAACCCTGGACCACGGAACCGTAAACAGTAGTAATAACGACTGGTAATAGCCCCGAGGATTGTGAGTTTTTGCAGTGTTCTGTCACGCGGATTTCATTGATGTATCTATTGCGGGGAATTGAAGATGAACGAGTGATTGTCCGTGGTTAGCCGTTGACCACACGGCTAATAGTTGGAGCAGGATATGAGCGGATGACGGACTGCCGGCAATGAGTTGCCGCCGCGGCGGACCGACAATCCGGAGCGAGGTGGCGGGCAATGAACATCAATTGACGGTACATATTAATGCGACCCGTATCAATTAACGAACTAATTTATTCGTTATAAGCAACGATTTAGAAGAAGTTGCTAAAATGATTGTCATAAAATAATACAGAAATTGTTTCGCAGTCGGCGAGAGTACTCACCTAGGGACGTACAAAAGTGCTGGTGGGCTTCCAGCGTTTTTTGGCATCGCTTATTCTTGATGTCCCATATTCGCAGGGTCTTGTCGTCGGAGGCGCTCACTATGAACTTGCCGCCCGGATGGAACACCACGCCGCGAACCCAATTGTCGTGACCCACCTAAAAACATAAGCGGCGATGAACTGGTTAGCATGGTCATTATTTCATTCTCATCTTTATCAACATGATCATATATCAACAACATTTTCTCCATACCAACACACCCCACACAGGATATTAAAAAGAGAGATATATAAGAAGCGCAGCACTGACCAATGTGAAGAGACAGACGCCGGTGCCAATATCCCATACTTTCAACGTCTTATCTCGGGAGCCGGACACTAGGAACGGTCCGGAGCGGTTGCTCTTCTTGTTCTGTCAACGAGAGAAACAGGAGCATCGTGAGTCACACATCACCACTTATGAACACACATTTTGAAACAAGTCATTTCAATCACGCACAGTTGTGCGTGATTGGAATGAAACAAGGTTCATATTTAAAATTGAATATCAGTTTTACTCACTTTTCCTTGACAAATTTGAATATCAGTTTTAATCACTTTTCCTTGAGAAATTCTTCCTCACTTTCTCTTGACCAAAATTAATATTTTTTCTGACTTATTTTAGAACAAAGTGCAGATGCCAAACATTTTTCTATACCAAAAACAGAGGAATGGACGTACAGTGCGCAATTTTTTTTTCAACTTTACCACATAAAAAAATATAAGAGCAAGCGCAGCGCAAATTTTTTTTCACAAAAAAAAATCAATCTGGTTCAAAATTTTTACACTTCCCCATACCAAAAATAAATTATCAGTTAATTTGCATAAATGGAGTTGGGGGATCTAAAATTAACGGTAAAAGTAATTGCTCGGCAAGCCTTTGGCAGGCAGGAAAGCAATCGGACTCACATCAGATCCGCCGGCATCGTTGATAGCGGCCATGGCCGACTCTGGCGCCCAAGCGATGCACTCCACCACGTGATCGTGTTCACGCAGCTCGGCTTTACACTCTTTCGTGCTCACCGCCCATACGCGAACAGTCTAAACAAAAATAATATAACAGAAATAAAGTGACACAGTCATCAAAAAAACATTTTAAACGTAAGATCGTAACAATATATCTGGTGATGAAATTGGCAACGATGGCTAGTTGTTGAAAATAAATAGTGAAGCTATTATGTTTTTCTGAATTGTCAAAAGTCTGACCTGATCATTGGAGCAGCTGGCCACGAGTGACCCGTCCTGATTGACGCGCACCATGCGAACCCACTCGCGGTGACCGGTGAACGTCTTTACACAGTAGCTAATGCACACCAGAACAAAAAAGAAATACATGGTTGAAGAGATTGTATAATCTGTAAAAGTGCGACCAAAAACCGGGGACTCTGACAACTACAGCGGTCACAAGATTTATGTTAGACTTCACCCCGTTCGAATCTGCAACTCACCCGGTGGCCAATTCCCACATCTTCATGGTCTTGTCACGCGACGACGAAATTATGAAGTCTCCGCTGGGCATAAACGTTACGGACGATACATTGTGATCGTGACCTAGAGAGAAAGCGACAGTTCAATTATTTTCTCATTCGTAGAGTCGCAAAAGGAGAGTAGCACCACTGCCACGGTGGCAGCACTTCGTACCTCTCATAGTCTTAACGCATTCGTATGCTTGAAAGTCCCACAACTTGAGGGTCATGTCGGCTGAGCAGGACACTGGTGAAGGAAGAACAAAAAAAAAATGTGCATTAGTCAAAGTTCGCAACGAAACACATTCCACAGACTTAGTCTCGAACCTATACGTATATAAGAAGCTTATAAAAAATGACTCCTTGCCATCATCCTCTAAAGAAATTAAATTATGATAGACTAATAAGATGTGTTCATACTCGGAGACAGAACATTTTCATCCCAGCACCTCTGGCTAGAGTCCGCACCGGGACAGTCATAAATACAATTACGCTCAAGGATTGAGTTGCTCCTATATTTATTTGAAGTTCTGGTATTAATGAATAGGTTTGGTTCGGCAGCAAACAACAAGAAATATGGCTTAAAACTTTTAGAATCTATAATTCAAAATTAAAATAAATCCATAACTGAGAAATGAACTAGTATTAATAGTGGAGTTAGGACGTCTATAATTCAAACAAAAAAGGAACGTGGTTCGGTACAGCGCCGAAATAAAGACGAACAGAGTCTGGCGAACTCTCCGTTATAAATAATAGTAGAATATTGCTTTATGTAGCGGCGGCATTTGCAAACAACTCAATGTGGGCGCAGTGATCAACGAAAAGTCGACTCACCACGCGGCCACCATGAGAAATGAACTTGGACTACGCTTTCAGAACCTGATGAAAACCTTTTGCAGAAATCCTCGATCGTTCATATTAAAAATGAGTTGCTGTCCAACAACATAAAAGCCGATATTTACCCAGCCAGTGTCCCGTGTGATCGAAAGCGACATCCTGCACGGAGTCAGTGTGTCCCTTGAGTGTGCGCTCGTAATCGCCTGTCTCGTATTCCCACACCTACCAGGAACCCACGAGAAAGCAAGGTCAGCACAGGGATAACATGTAATCACGGGCACACGGGGTTATATAACACTAATATCCATGTACCCAAGCGACCAATATTACACAATGGTAAGACTCGCCTTGATGGTGGCGTCCTCGCTGGAAGATACCATGACGCTGTAGACCGGATGGAAGATGACCTTAGTGACGGGAGCGCGATGCCCGCTCAGGCTGTACTTCTCTGGCGGACGCGGGATCCATTCGGTGGGACAACGTTTGTCTCGGGTCGGAGCACCGGCGATGTACTCCTTCTCAGTTTCGGCCAGTTTGGTCTCCAGGTCCATTACCTGTGCGCAAAGGAAAAGCCGGTTACAAAAATAAAATAATACGAGTTTTTGTAAAAGGTGCTCAGAGTCACCAAAGTTAATAAAATTAACTGAGAACTGTAGTATATGTTTAGCATACGATAGCTATATATTTTTTCTTTAATCGTAATAGCAAGGCTACCACAGCATCAATCTGCCCCGACATAAGGTGGCTGAGCATTTCAGCAAAATAATCTTTCAACCTCTCAAGGGATCAAACTCATTTGAGCATTAAAACTGTCACTGGTAAATCTGACAAAAATACACGCTTTACAATTTATATTGAACTAAACAAATGACTGACCCTAAATCAAACGAATCAAAACAATTTCTGTGGTTTTTGAACCCTCCAATTGAAGTTGGGCACACTGACAATCAATCAGTGGCTCAGTGCCTCCCTCAACCCCTTTAATTTTGGCTAGTTCACCACATTAATATATGCGGAAAGGACAACATTAACATAAATGGCTGCCGAGGGTCGCTAGAACGATAAACGGTGGTGGTGGCGAGCCACGGAAACTGTGGAGGTGATACCGGTAGGTGGGATGTGGGTTGGGATTGAGGTTGGGGGGTGGCGGGGCTAGAAGAAGGAATCTGGGGCGGAGTCCCACCGCCGCGACTGGGATGCGGCGCGAACGCCATCAATTATTCATGTTGTGCCGCGCTGCTGTGCGCAGTCCACACGTCCACAAAACTTGTTTCACCTTCTTTTGAAGTCTGATTACGGATGTCCACTTTTTCTCCAACAGCCCATTGTACTTCTTCTCGATTTCACCGGGCTGTAGACGGTGCAGGAAGAACGAGGAAAAGGGAGAACACAAAAGGAATCAATGTTTTAAAGTATAAGAACCAGAACATACACAATTGTATATACTCAACAACATAATATGTAGATTTCATTGATCATGTAGGATTGTTTTTAACTGGTTGACTTTTCATGAACTCGATTTTAAACATGATTATGTCTTTAATAGCGACAATTTTTCTAACTTCAATGCATCGCTATTTGGTTATCAACACTACCCGAGGATGGTACATTTTTACCAGTACCCCAGAAACAAATAAACGAGTGCCTCGCTCCGGGAATTTAGCCCGAGACTAAAGTATATTTTTCAACCGACTGAGCTGCTGAGATGGGTCGTACCATATTGTTTATTACATTAATTAAGCATATTATGGCCAAATGAGTTTTAGGGAACAATACCATCAAACGCTCAACATCTTGAAACAGAACATCAGCACAATAATGTCCCAGTCACACGCCAGCACTTACCATGTCGGCTTCCTTTTTGAACGCCTCCATGGCGTCCATGTAGCCATTGGAACTCAAGTAATCGGCAATCGCTTTGTTCCTGCAAAACGGAGAGAACAAAAACAATGGGTCATTACAAAGGGGTGCCAGTGGAGGAAACAAAAAAAAAGACAATTCACATGTTGGATATCGATCCAACTGCAATCAAATATAATCGACGTGCCCAGCTGGGAATACCACATCGCGGTCTCTACAAAAAGTGCCCTCCAACTCAGAACCAAATCGTCGTTGAAATCGAGACCTTCCATTGAGCTCCATTTGCAAACTCGAGTTCGAACCATACGCGAAGGCAAAGTGTTTACACAATAAAAAAAAACCAACTGGCCAGTCTAGACGGAACAAAATAAATCACGAGTGATTCACTACTCTCTCAACCGCGTTTTTAAGTGCGGAAGTGGAGGGTAGGGGGATGGATGGCGCAGGGTTAGACGCTCATAACTTCCGACGAACACAAAGCAAAGTTTCTGTCTTCAACGCCAATACATTTAATTGGAACAATCGGTGTTCCTACTTCGAGTGATGGGGGAATGGAAGATGTACGAAAATTACAGTGTTATTGATTACATAAAATAAACATCTTTCGGCACTAATTTAAGGTGTCCCTCAAGGACTAAAGAGTGTCGTCCGGACGTCCGGACTTCCGGACTTCACGCCGAGGCCTCTGTCGTTTCCTGTCTTAAACGTGATGCATCTCATTTCAAGTGAGAAGGCAGAGCCCGCAAACAAACCACAATAAACACTTGACGTTTCAATGATATTTCTACCTCTTGCAATCGAGATTACAAATGACACAAAGTGGATATTTAATAGTGAGCGAATCATGTGAACTGCCAAGTCTATTCGTATGTTAAAATGCAAATTTGGGCAGTGCCGATTTGGCAGAGAACAGCTTGAAGACACGGAGCTGGTGAGAAATTCACCAGACATTTCCTGATTGACATTGACACCACTCTAATCGCCGATCGAACTTGCGTTCCACAAAAACAAAAAAACACCCGAAACGCGACTGCTGGGTGAGAAGGAGGACTAGACGCTACGCAAGAAAAGAGAGCACGCCTCCAGCAAGAACTCAAAACGACGTCCACGCTCCCCGTGAGAAACAGGCCAAGGTGACGTTAGGTGTATTGTTGGGTGGCCTGGTTGGCTGGACGTTCGATACAGCAATGACATCGCCGTAGCGAGGGGGACATCCACCACGACACCGTATCGAAACGACCCCACTCACTCCCATCCGGGGCCACCCATACCGACGCGTGACAAGACCATTTTTTTTTGGCACGGAAGGTGGTGCAGCGAGAAGAGGAGAGAGGAGCGCGCCAGTCTTCTACCACCACCACACAACAGGGAATGCGCTAGTGGCCAGGAATGCCCGGTTCGACACCCTCGCATTCCCCCCTTCCATAACCTTTCGATTTTCTACCCGGGGTGAGAGGAATTCCCGACTGACACAGCTGGGTTGCGCACGAACTTTCTCTTTTTTTTTTTTAAAAGGGCTTTATGAATGATGTACCAGTAGGAGGCGGTTTCAGAGGTTATGCACGTTACGCACTCCCTTCTCCTATTCTGGTTCTGGCGATGAACTCTGCAAGAGCGAGCGTGATTTATGCCAGATTTTTTTTTTTCCTCAAACGAAAAATGTTTCCTTCTTCGCCAAGAATAACAAAATTGGCGAGAAAAACAATTTTCCTCAAACCTTAAAACGAAAATATTTATTCGCTAATAGGGGACTGAGTGGTCATCAACCTCTTTGAACACGAACAAGCAGTGCAATTCTGAACACTAGGCGATAGCAGCAGAGCAATATCTGACTGTACACGAACTTGCATACTCGAATATCTAATGTTCAGATAGTTAGACTAGCGAGATAATGATTGCGAGCTGACCTGCATCAAGCATGTAGCTGATGTTTACAATTGGTTGGTTAGTCAGTCCTAGGACTGGATTTAACAGCAGGGTGTCGTCTCCGGACCCCGACCCTCGATCCCCCGACACCTGCTGTTGTTCTTGGCAGAATACAGAGGTGGTTTGCCATTGCCTTTCCCCGCGCAGTATCACGAGCCAATCCAACAATCGGCTGAGCTGGGAATCGAACCCAGATCCGCTGGTTGGTAAGCGGGCACGCTACCTCTCGGCCATATATGGATGTACGAGGTGTGTCGAATAAGTTCAAATGTGGATTTTAATTTAGCAATTTGTGGCACAACTATGACCAAATAGCACCGGTACTACCACCCCCATTATGGACTTGAACAAGACAGAGGGAGGACGGACTGTTTGTAGACCAATGAATAATTTATCAGGGTCCGACCTCGATATGGCCGTGTGTTGAAGCGACGAGGCGCTGCAGCAAGGAAAAGCGAAACAAAGGAGAGTTATAGCCACCTGAGAACAGTATAAACGGTTGTTCCCATTGAAGGATGGAGAAAAATTAGTTTTTTAACTGACCACTCGTATTTGTAGAAATTCGCCAAAAAATAAAGCATAAAATATTTCGCGCTACTTTTTACTACCTTGACATCCTTCCAGTAGTTTGGCTTGCACGATTGTTGAGAAAGTGCAGTCAGCAATCGGCAATTAAATGTCTAGACCCATGTGCCGAATTCGAAAGAAGAAAACTAATAAAATAGGAGAGTGGCAGGCACTATACCCGACCTGCTCCGAAAAAGCAAAGTTGGCGATATTGAAATACTTTAAAAATTTAGAATTTTTTTTATTTTACAATATTTACCAACACACGAGTTGGCTGCATGGTAGCGCCAAAAGATAAACGAAATGGCGAACTAATAAAACTAGAAATTTCGAAAGAAACAACTCGGGGGGGAGAAGCTAAACGCAACAAGATATTTAAAAACATTTCGGTTGCGAAGACGTGGCTTCTGAAACTGCATTCGCAAAAATAAACTTGTCGTCGGGGCGGGGGATAGAAGGGGGAGGAGGAGGAGGAGGAGGAGGGAGGCGTGGCAGTTTGGCTGCGATCCAGCGCGGTGTAAAAACCTAAAGGACGCCGCGACCAACTCTGGAAAGAAATTCGGTTTTGAGCAACCTCGCAAGGCAAAACCAATATCGGTCAAGATCGTTGGTTAGACTGCGGTGACATACGAAAGGCGTTCAACGACAATGGCAGCGACAGTCAGTGTAGTGTTGGTTCCTCGGAACGGAACTTTTCCGTTCCTTTCCTACCAGCACTACAACCGACCACGGCAGCGATTGCGACGTCGCCTGCTCAGACACCCCCGCACGACGTTGACGGCGTTGGTGCAGTAGTGTTGCCGTTTCCCCGCGCTCGATAGGGATGGGGAGGCGGATTAAGGGTGGCTACGAGGGATTCATTGCGTGCCTTCGACGCGTGGTGGTGACGGGAGCGCGGTCACTAATGAGCACACGGATCAACAACATAGGGTAAAAACAACGGAAAACGCCGGAATAATTTATTAGAACGAGCAAATGCGCGAGAATTAGCCAGGTTGTCGGGCGGTCCAGCAGCGCGCCCGACTCCGGCGCCATCATTGTAGAGGGCGCGACCAGTCAGATGTTCTCACGTTCGGAAACAAATAATCTCGACGGGCTGCGAATGAAGCCATCGCTCCGACCAATTCACACATTTGCCCCCTCATCAGAACAAACAACATCATCTTGCTAACTGACTTTTTTTTAAAACTATGCCACATTTTGCACTGCATCGACAGATTGAATGGCGGTCCACTGTATGAACTACGATGACGTTAAAGGTGTACTCAAACATTGCAGTTATCGATTTTTGTGCGCTGAAGTAGACTGACCGAAACCGAAACGCTGGTTGCCAGCCAAACCCTCCCCCCCCAACAGATAACCAGAGCCCCAAATCGTCATTTGGCAACACCCGACTCGCAAGGGATCGTCCGCAAATTGATCGACCGCAATACATGCCACGTATTGGGCTTATACACCGCGTAGCAGCAGATCCATTAGACGCGAGCTCCCCGAAGAGATCCAATCCCCATTAAAACGAGACGAAACCTGTGATTTGGCCATATATCCAACGCATCCCCAATCCACCACTCCCAGGCCAGGTGCGTAGCCATGTTTCTACCAGTACAACGACAACCACCACCTTTTACCTGTACAGTGGAAGTACGGTAGCGAACTAGGGAGTAGAAAGAATGCTGGAGAACCGGTCTTATTTTTCGACCCGTGGGTATTACATATGCGGAATAGAATAGCCCCCCCCCCCCACCACCAAAGTCGAGCAACAACAAAAACGCCACCCCCACATCGCCGAACACTCGAACGCCCACACTTGGTGGCTCTTGAAACTGCACGATGGTTATTCGGAAGAGGGGGGGATGGCCAAGAGGTGGTAGTGTGGGCGTGGGCGGCT
>JAUJYS010001761.1:0-16406 GCA_033995665.1 Melogona broelemanni | reverse complement strand
GCATAATCAAAAAATCGCTTCTGACCCGCCCGTGACTGTGACGTCACCGCATGGCAAAATCCCCATCTGTCTATTGGCGGCATTTAAGATTTCCCCACTATTGGCTTAAAAAATCACGACTTATGTTACTATTCATTAGACATTCGACAACATTCGACTTATGTTGATTCCAGAATGTCTGTACAGGCTGCAGGGAAAAATGATATATAAAAGAGATAGAGAGTTGTGTGCATAGAAAAATAAATAGAAACATATAGTTAATGAGTTGATGAATTGATGAATGAATATCTATAAAAGTTGAATGAATTCTGAATTGTGTTTGTTGTGAATTTTTATACTCTGTAGGCAATTAAAAGGCGGTGGAGATTCGAATTCGGATACCATGAGTAACAAGCCACAGGGCAACGTGGATGCTTACATAAACGAGCTCTTCAATCCGATCTTCGTGGACCACAACGTCAACGATCTAGGCAACTCGTCCAATCTCGCTCAAGCCATCAAAGGCGGTGGCCATGGGGGAGTCGACACACAGGTGAGAGTACAAAATTAGATGAAAAGAAATGTTTTTGGTTAATAATGCAATTACGTTATAAAATTATTTGCAAAAAATAAATTGTTAATATCTTAGAAACTGGATATAAGCTTTCATAATTGAGTTTTTAAGTTTTCAGCCATTGTTTGGTGGACTCAACGAGCTTATGTCGTCTATTTATGTATTCAGCCTATCCCTGGTATCCATCAACCAGTATCTTCGTTCGGCTATCCGATCAGCGGCATGATGTCACCTCCGCCACAGGGGATGATGTCCCCGCCACCTGCCCTCATGACTGCCAACAATAACATGGCGGCCAACATGTCACCCATGTTCGGCGGAGTTCCCATGATGCAGGCAATGCCCACGATGAACTCGACTGTTCCATTGTACACATTGGGAGGTGAGCATTCACTTTTCCCCGTCTCGTTGTTTGAAGTGATAAAAGGATAATGTATTCCAATAAATAAGTTGCCATTCAATTCTTTTTATCACTATAGCAGTTTATATTTCGTTTACTAATTATGGAGTTTATTTGTTAACACTTAAAATGGGAATGATCTGACCACTTATCTGTTTGTATGCAATTGGGCAGGTCTAAGCATGCCAATGATGGCCACTCCGGCTCCACCCATGATGGATCCATCCCAGTTGGCCTTACAGCAACAGATGCTGCAGCAGCAAGCGTTGCAGCTGAATGCTGTTTCGGTAAGAAAATCAAACAAATAAAATGAAAAATAAGAACACTGGATTTTGTGAAAGCCTTTGATAATATGTATTTTGTCATTTTTTTAAGGCTTCTAAATTATAACACAGTATTAAATGCTAAAGCTGCAGTTGCCATAATGAAATAAATACCTTGATAAATTATTCATTTTTTAAATAATGTATCTATTAAAGGACATGTTCAAATTTTATTTTAAAATGCGACAAAAATCATTCGCAAATTTGTTTAATCCGTGCTGTTAATATTTTTCATTAGTATCCGAATTTAAATTATTCGTATTTTCAAAATTAATACATATTTCCATTAACTAATCGCATTATTTTCTGTACCTATGATACGTTAAAAATTCACAGATTTGCACAAACATATTCCATTTAAACAAGATTGTTATTAACTATCAAACCTAACACAAGCGTCCTCTTCTCAATGATCCGACAGAGCCACATGCAACAAATGCAGCAGCGCGCCTACCTGGCTTCGGCCGTCCAACAGAACATCCAACTGCAGCAGCACCTCATGCAACAGAACCAAGCGCTTCAGCAACTGCTGCACCAGCAGCAGTCTCAGCAGCAAGTGCAGCTCCAAGGGATGGGCAGCGGCCTCCCGCCCGGCGTTGGCACGTCCACGCCGCTGTCGCCCCGCAGCCCAGACATGCCCTCCACTTCCGGTGCATCCCGCGGCGCCAACGACCAAGACTTCCGGTTACTAAACACCAGTGGCAACAAGTTCCGCCAAACCCGCCAGCAGCACGAGATGGAGATCGAGTTTCTGCGCAGCCAGAAGGCGAACCCGGATCCGGATCGCTCCTGGAGCGACAACTCCTCCCCGCGATCCATGGGCCAGCCTCCCAAACCCTACTCGGAACGGATGCCGCCCGTTCAGGATCGCTCCCTGATCTCCGGCCAGCCCTTCCTGCCAGGACAGCAGCAGGCCAACTCCACCTGGATGCAGTCACCGCCGCCCATGAAGATGGCCTACACGGATGTCATGAATGAATTGAAGAGCCGGCGTAGTTCGGTGGACTCGGTCGGCACGCCACCCGTCTCCCGCGGTCGGCCTCCCCCACCGCCACCCCCGCTTCCGCCAAGCCCACCGGAAGCCACCCACCCCTTCGTGGACGTGTTCGGACGCGCCAAGACGGTGCGTATAGGTAAGTGGCGCTGGCCGCCGCTCCATTCGGACTCGGAGCGACCTGAGCCGCATTTGGAGCTCAAGGTGAGCCAGCTCCCGCTCAAGCGTTTCGATCACCGCCCGAGGTCGCCGCCGTCGCCGCTGGACGAGAGCAGCCCACGGCACAGCCGCAGCGAGAGTAGCGGTAGCGGGGAGATGACGGAGCAGCTGCGGCGAAGTAGCGGCGGGGACAAGTCGGCGCTCAATACGAGCGGCGGGAAGCTGAAGGCGTTCGACGGCAACAGCAGTGATCCCAACGCGCCGGCCGGCAGCGTGGGGAAACTGCGCATCAGCACGGAGATGCGCGCCAAGTTGGAAGCGGTGACGTTGAACCACAGCGTGCGTTCGACCAATAAGAACGACGCGCGGCGGGTGTACGCGGCCGTCAGTAAGCTGAAGGCGCAGAATCGGGACGACGGCGATGGCGGTCACCATCACCATCACCACGACGTCCGAAAGTTGGATGATAATCGCCGGACGTTGCTGCAGATGAAGTTGACCGGCCGGGGAATGGATAACATGCCGGTAAGTCGGATTTTTAATTTATTGTTTAAAAAGTAAACCAATTGTTGAGGATCTACCTTGATGGTCATTTGATTTTCCGCGAAATTATACGTTTATAGCCGCAACTTGTCATATTTTAAAAGTAAATCTATAGGTATACATTTTTACTTGAACTTAAATGTGAATTTAGATTAATGTGATCGCTGCGCAGAGCATTCTGCTCGAATGCTCGAATGTACGCATGTTTTTTTTTTTTGGAAAACTCTGCTTGCCAACAAATGTTGCAAGAAAATTTGTAATATCCACAAAAAATGCGATATTTAGAATTCTGTTATTAATCATCTTCGTTACAAATTTTTGAAACGCGGTAACTCACCCATTTTCGTCTTTAGATGACTAGTTAAACGTATGTTGTAAAATTCGATGGTGAACTAATTGGCAAAAGTTATTTTTTAGCCTATGCAACGATGTGTGCAATCAAATTACAAATTATTAAATTACAAATTATTAGGATGCGTTGCTCTAATGTGCGGGTTGAGCTGTTTTTGTAAAAACGCAGGTTTGACTTATTTCGGAAGTTTGGATTTCGCATCAATGAGCGTTGATATCCATATCCGTATTGACATAATTTACGATGTTAAATTTTAAAGAAAAAAAGCGTCTGTGTCAAAAGCTTCCAGTTTCATCAAATCCCATTTTGTGTATCTTATCTTATTTTGTGAAGCGATCTTCACAAAATAAGATACGATTGTTAATTAAAAATAATAAAAAATTGCCAACAAAAAATGTGTTTGCAAAGAAATATAAATTTAACAAAAAAATATGTGGATTCAGCAGTTAAAAAAAAAAAACATGGACAATCAAGTTGATTTTTTTTTCAAGTTTCAAGTTTCTCAATTTTCAAGTTGTGGATTACCAAATTTTAATGCATTTGGATTCATCTATAAATTTAGTGATATTTTAAATATTTATCACTCGAGTAATAGCCGTTTTTCAAGCAAGCGCATTTATTATTCCAATTCATATGTCTTCACAATAAATCAAAATGAATATTCGACGCTTACTCGCAGGGCGAACGACGAGACAAGCCAATCCACGAAGTGCGCAGCGGTCAGAGCTTCACAACGAGTCCGCCCCCGCCGCCGCCTCCGGTGGCGCCACCTAGCTTCAACATCCCGCCGCCGCCGGCGCCCTCTTCCGGCTACGGCGACAATAGCTCCTACTACGGTCAGGGGAGCACCATGGTACCGGAACCGAAGTCACCGCCGCGTCCAATTTCACCTTCTCACGGACTACGACGACCGATCGGACACCGTGTCGAAAGTAAGTTTATCTCCGCCAAAAAAAATAAAATAAAAAAATAAATAATCGGACCAATTTTGAACTGGAGGAAATCCGTACATTAAATTCGGATAATTTACAATCTCGTATCCTCTTAAGACTAACTTCCAAATATAGCATTAAAAAAAATGTTGCTGAAATATTTCAAGTAAATTATTTAATTTTTGAAAAACATTTTACGCATTGACAAAATGGGATTAAACTGAAAATAAAATTATGGTCACAATTTCATCTAAATTTTACAAATTTGAGCTGAGTATGAAGTCCGGAAAAAAATTAACGCTCGATGCTGGCTAAACTGCAGCGTCAAATTTCGTGATGGGAGCGAATACATTTTTTTCATAGACGCAAGTGTCAGCAAGCGCACGTAAGTGTGTACGGGGTCTTCGGAAAAGAAATTAACGACTTAATTTAACTGACCATGACTTGTTGGAAGTTGTGGACCATTTACAAGCAATTTGTTGTTCATTTTGTACTTGTCAATGTAATGAAAAGTCCCAAGCGATAACATGCAGCTGTAAAAAGAGCGGCATCATGCTCCCCTAGTGACCGTGTTGGTCAGCGAAATTACTTATTTAATTTGGGTGACATTTTGCAACAAGATGGCATATCCGTTTACGGTCAATTTGTTGTTGAGCTTCCACTTTGTCAAAGTAGAAGTCAACAGTTGTTGAGTACAGTTATTGTTCTAGACATCCATTTCCATTTCGAGGAATTTACCAACACTTTGTTTGCTTCTGGCTTTGAAAAGACCACTTTTTATCCACTCGTTCGTAATTGTTTGCAAGAGGTTTCAATATTTTCTCATTTTATACCTGGCATACTGTAGAGCAAAAGTTGTTTGTTTATGTTTACTTACAAGCTGATCTGCGTATTTTCCATTGCGAAAGCTATTCAATTAATTTGAAATTAAGTTTCTAAATTTTGAATCCCATTCGAGAAAGGCGATTTTAATTTAGATGATAATATTGAAAATAATTGTATTAATTTGAAGGCACCAATTAATAAACATAGTAGACAATAGAGTAATATTTTTAATCAAGTAATTAGTCATTTCGAAAAAAAAAAAATCTTTGTGATAAGCTTTTTTAGCGTTCTTATAAGGCACTTTTGGTACATCTATTTTCTTTCGATATGTCCATTTGAAGTTAAATCTGTGTAACTTCGACTAGCGCGTTACACTAGCACAATTCTAACACTTTCTTATTTATTTCAGTTGAGGAGAATTCCGATTTCCTGAGGCCCGTCGACATAGCGCCCCACGCCATGGACGACGTGGATGCCAAACAAATCGATCTGATCCAGACCAAGCTCTACCCCATGACAACCGCCCCCTATTGTACATACGCGAGGGTGCAGTGGACATTGCAGATCAAAAAGGAGGTAAACATCAATACGTTATCATACAGTTGAGATGCATGGTAAATTTCGTGCCACGTGCTTCGCTGATTTGATAATAATGTATTTTTTAAAAACATTTTTAGGTTTTTTCGCCGTCCGAACAACTGTCCAATCCACTGGCATTGCACTTGGTATTTTGCCAGGTGGTAAATGACGCCTATGCCAGAGCCTGTGTTCGAGTTGCCACCGAAGATAGGCAGAAGATGCGTCAATTGTTGGGTATGCTTCACATTTGAAAATATTAATTTTTGCTAGTAAACTTTAATTTTCACCGTCTCTTTTTAGGTTTTAACATTATTATATTTTTTTCATTTTTTTTCTTCATTTAATTCATTTTTATTTATTGGGATTATTTTTTAAAGGCGAAAAGGTTTTATTAGTCGCAAATATTTGACATGAATAGAAAATTCTAATTGGTATTACTTTTTTAAATTGTTAACTTTCATTGAATTGAACTAAGGAATATATTTTATTTTACTCTTATACGTGCTTATCGTAATTATTTTTAATCCTCTTCAAATTCATGTTTGCAATATATTTTGCATGGACTAAAAGTTAAAGTACAACCTTCATTTTTGAATTCGAAATTAATATTGAAAAATTGCTGTTGAATTTAAAATTAAAAATCTTTTAGCAATAATTGTAGAATGTGTTTGTGCTAATGAACTGTGATGAACTCTTCAAATTTAGAAAACTATGGAATCACGCCGAACAATTTGCATTCGCCACATCACAAAGTGACAATCAAAAAGAACATCGTGGACATGGCAAGAGAATGGCCAACCTACTTTTGCCGACTATTCCCGGTTAATGTAAGATCAATTTTGCAAAACTTGACTTTAAAACAATAAAACAACTAGGTTATTTTACACGGCGTCAATTAAAGAAAAGGTAGTTATCTGTTGCTCTATCATTCGTATGACACATTTTATTTTTTACTTTAGGGTGGCCGACAATACCCAGATGCTCACTACTTGGGGGTGTCGCACGCTGGAATCTATTTGGTACATCGTGAAAAAGAACCTGTCGATACTTTAAGAGTGATCACCTCTTTCAGGTTAGTAGGGTTAAAAAAATTAACATGCACATATTTTTTTTTTAAAGTTATTTCTCTTGTTATATCAATCGTTCGTATTAATTCAACTAGATTTGCCTCCGAAGCTTCATAAAAATTCATTATTATTTTTTTTATTGAATTACGCAGTTTCGATGACATTGTCGACGCCATTGTGCCGCGCGGAAGTACGTTACAGATTATCATGCGCAACGGCGGACGAATTACACTGTACACTCACAAGGTAAGTTTTTTGTTTAAAAACGAAGAAAACATTCCAGTAATCCAGCATATTGTTAATTGTTTGTTCATTAACGTTTTCCTTTATTTTATTCAGGCTAATCCGATCCGGATTATGGTGGAGCAATACTGCATAGACTCCGAAACGGTTAGTGGAAATTATCTTTATCAATATTAGTTTTTTCATTAATTAATAATATTAAATATGATCAATGATATTAATAATGACAAAAATGACAGAATGAGCGAAAGTAACATTAAATGTAAAAAGGGTGAAACATATTTAATTGCTATTAAAAATAGGATTCATTTATAATCTGTAATATTGTGAACGGATATTCTAGAATATCGAATGGTATTATCACGTCAAAATACTGACAACATCAAATAGTAAAAGGGTTATTACATCTGCATTTTGTGATTAGGAAAGTTTTATTTTGGAATTCAATGTTTCATAAATTAACTTATGCGCGATTCTAAACTAGGTTTCCCAGTTTACAGTATCGTAAATCAACTTAAGAAATGTTCCAAAAAAAACAAAAAACATATTATGACTAAAGTGAAATTGTTTTTAAAAAGCAATTTAAGACGATTGTCTGGTTCTCAAATTCCTAATATTTTGTTGTAATTATATTTTGTTAATTAACTTATGCGCGATTCTAAACTAGGTTATCCAGTTTACATTATCATAGATCAACGTAATAAATGCTCCAAAAAAAAAAAAAATTATATGACTAAAGTGAAAATTGTTTTTAAAAAGCAATTTAAGACGATTGTCTTTCTTAAGTTTGGTTCTCAAATTCTTAATATTTTGTTTATCAGGGTGGCCACGAGTACGTTCGAGCTGTGGCCGATTACCTCACAAGAGAAGCCACGCTCCTAAGCTTCAGAAGTGGTGACGTCATCCGGTTGATCCACAAGAACCAATACTTGGAGAAAGGTAAGAACACTCTCAACTTTCTAATTAGCATATTGTGTAACGCAATTAGACCGGCAACAGTTTCCTTGCGTCGTGTAAGATTAAATTAGAAATTTTAGAATTGTCGTTCCGCGAAAGGGAGCCACACACAAAATGAGCATTGAGCGACTGATTATGAAAACGAAACGTAAACGATGTCACTGGCCTATTTATTTTGTTTGAAAACGAGCGAAATGAGAGTTCTGCTCCATTGAAAAGTGAAATTTATTCAGAGCCATTTGCATTGATTCGTTCGAGACGTGAAACGTTTTCTGACAAAAACTGTTTTTTTTTATATTTGTTCCTGAGACACTTGTCCACTGTAGCGTTCTTGGAATTTCTCGATAAATTTCAATGAAGAATTCACCCAAAGTAAAATTAAAAAATCCAAAACCAAAAACATTCTTTGAAAATTAAAATTCAGTAATCCAGACAAATTTAATTAATAATAAAATAATTGGATTGAATTAAAATAAATTATTAATAATTAAATGAAAATGCAAGCTTGAAAATGCTCCGAACAGTGAAAATCAAAATTGTCTCCGGTAAATTTATTCTTTGTCCAATTTCTTAAATATCCGTAAGTCTGAGAAAACTTGTGCGGTAAATTTCGTGTCGGTTCACCAAAGCTGCGACGCGCGCTTAACGGTTAAAGGTCAGGTCGAAGTGTGAACAATTGTACTTCTCTAGTGCTTCTTTCTCAAACATCCAACATCGGCGAACCATCGACACCAAGATGTCTTGGGATTATTTTTGTCAATTGTCTACTCATAAGAGAAGGGTTGAAAGCACGACTAATTTATGTGGTGCTATCACTCCTCGCGCAAATTAATTAGCGCATGCCGCGTTTGCCCTCTCGATTCGCCGCTAAACCGATTCCAGTTTTTCTCCCGAAGCGAACGACACTTACAAAGTACGGCCAACCCGTCTGCGTTCATGATTGTGTCAACGGTTTCTCGAAAGCCGTTCTTCAGACATCTGCGGACCGACCGTTGAATGTCCTCGATAAAAAGGAAATTCATTAGCGTTTGCGAGACCGCGTCCGACGCCCGTAATAAATCACGTGCGCGTAGCTGTTCAAAATGGTGTTGTCGAAAGGTGAATGACCTGTTTGCAGCTCGCACGCGGGCTGACGAAAATGAAGTTTGATTGTGTTTGTCGTCGGCTGAATTTAAATTTAATTACTCGATGAAAAACTAGTCACGTTTCCTTCTATCTCTCTCTTTAGCCAGAGAGTTCTAATATCAGTAACCTAATAAAGTTAAGCAGGGCGTGACTGTAACCACCTCCATTGAAAAAGCTCATCGAGAGTTTTTCTAAGCTTACGATTGAATAGCGTTTAAAGGTTCAACGTCGCGTTGGGTAACTGATTATTAATTAGGTTGCGTATAATGTGAAAAAATTAGCATCGCGTTTTAACTTAAAGCTGCGTCAGCCCAAAAGACTATTCCTTGGAATATTTTTTGCTTACATCCCAGCATGCACAGGAAGAGATAAACGGAATTTCTTTATCATTCGTTAAGCTTATCTAAATGTTGTTGTTAAAATAGCTTTAGGGTTTAATTGAGGAACATCTACTTGAACAAAATCTTCTACAGTAAAGAAGGTTTCATTTTTACGTGAGCTGGTAAATACCGACACAAGTTCATTTTGAAAAATTACTGTTTTGAAAGTTTGCTGGTCATTTGAAGGTCTCGATTCAATCGGCTATCATGGATCTAGCCATTCATTGTCAGCTTTTAATACAGTAATAATTAAAATCTCTACTCGCAAGCAGCGCTGGAGGGCAATGTCGGGGGTCAAATGACCAGTTTACGACAATAAACATTGAATAGAGACTATAAAAAACTAATTTAGAAATTGTAACACAGAAGTCGAACAGGTTTAGGAAATAAGGAAAAACATGGGTAAAAGTTACACCTCAATGCGTAATGAGTTTTACGACGTATTTTTAATTTTTGTTCGGTTTCCTATTTTTCCCCATGTCTCGAAAACACGGCAATTGACAATTAAAACTGCGCTCTAGTGATCGCGCCAGGCGTTAACCAATTTGTCACGTCAATTTTTATGTGACTTGTTAGTAAAAGTAGGGTAATCAAAACATACATCAAACATGTTTGCATTTTGTACTTTGTTTTATTGTCTAATAAGGTGGAAACACACTAATTGGTTGCCATTAACTATTCGCATAAGCAACAATTAATTTGGCAGCTTTTTAGTATTAACAATACGTATTATTTCCAAGGCAGGCATAAGGCAATTTGAGCAGCAGTTCGTTTAATTAATATTAAGGTCTGCCTCTTAACAAGAATGATGTCTTTACGCTTTTAGCAGTTAACGTCGTTGTACCCTGAGGCGCACACAACATGTATGTTTCATATGTTGATAGCTAGCTAACATATTTGCGGTTTTGTTCTAGAACAATGGCGTACCTATTGATCACATTGATAGAATAGCATTTTTGAGAAATATTTGCCCTGTGCAAACGAATTTTTTTAAAGGAATTATGCGAGTCAATGAGCACAGTAATCGATTCACTTTAAAAATGGCCAGACTTCAGCTATGAACTTTTGGCAATTGCCATTTCGAAGACGTGGTCCTATCTTGTACGAACTATTCTAACGGGAGGAAACTATCTTTTAGAAAGGTACACTTGTTTGCCCAGCAATTCAGCTTTTATTGTTGTTTGGGTGCCACCAAAAGTCAACTGCCTCACACAAATCAAAACATCTTCCCCTGAGGTATCATTTAATTTTTTTTTATCTTTCTGTAAACTCACGTGACACCGCGCCAAGAGACGGTAACTGAAAAGTAAAGAATAAGAAACCGTTGACTCGCATCGTTAAGCTCGAAAGCTAGCGGAACGCGCCGGCTTAGTTCCGCTGTCCACCAGTAACAATATAACATTAAAATCGAGCGCAAATTCGGGCAGCATATGTTTAAGCTGATCAACTTGAATTTAACTGTTTGTTGACGCATGATTATCAAGCGAAGTTTAAGAGTCTAGTGTAGTTTAGGAGTCATCACAAAGGTGAAGTCTAGATATTTAGTAATAATAAAAATTGATAAAACACACCATTCCTGTTAAGTGTTTTATATCAACCTTCGGAGTAGCAAAGAATGAATGAGACATGCATTAAACGACATCAAACAAGATTTAATTAAATACACCGCCGTCAGCTATTGTTCTGACCATTTGGCAGAGATGAACAAGCCGAATGCCAGACAGGTTACATAAGAATGATTTTTTTTATGTCTGGATTACCAACATTTTCTTCTAAAAAATTATTTCATGTCCTAGGTGTACGAAAATGGCATTATTGTTTCACAATTTGCGCCAATGTCAACTAACTGGCTTGACTATTCACAGATAATTTATTTTGGAAGAAAATATAAACAAGAAAATGTGTATGTAGTCAGTCGCAGTATCATTATCGGATTTAGTTGTTCAGATCATCACGGAGATAACAAATGGGTAATCGTTCACGGAGATGAAATGTAAGACTATCCAAAGATAAACTGTAGTAATAGCAGCCTCCCCACCCCACCAATTTTGATCTCAAATTTCGAATTGACCTTCGTTCGATATTTACAGTTTGAACTTCCATGTTCCAGTTGGTTGATGTTTATACTCTTAGTTTTTTGTCTGGCTGGGAGGCAAGTTTCGCTTATTTGATGATCATCGTGAAAAAAGTTATTTGTGATCAACTATCTTGAAACTTATTGAAAATTTGCTACCTTAAGAATTTCTCAGATATTCAGTCGTAAGCTATTGCGTCGCAATGAACCAAAGGCAAATGTTGTATTTGACCTACACTGTATTTTTAAGGGTGTGCCTCCTTAAGTGTGTGTAGGCGGTTAGCTAAAGGATAGATAAAAGGATAAGCATGTCAACAGGTTTCTAAGAAAGAAATTCAATAGATTGCGAGGAGACTGGCGTTAACCTGTGAACCGCCGCGTCCCAGAATTTCGCTTTTACGCCGTGCAGTAGTGTGGGTCACCCTACCAGACTAGTCAGGAAGAGAGAATGGGAGAGAGGGAATGATGTGTCGTCGGCCGACCATTGACACCCGCTGTGACAGAACCAGTCACCTCAAAAACGTCGATTAACCTAAACTGTCATGAATATCGCTCCGACACCGCTTTCTTACACAATCATTTATCTCCTCCTTCTCATCTTCATTGAAAAGCAGTAACAGCAGCTTCCCACCGACTCAAGAGAAACGCTAGTCAACGTGGCAAGGCGCCCTCACAGGGGACAAAAAATCATATAGAGATCCTCCTGAGTCCCGGAAATGAAAGATAGCCCTAAAAAACCGAAAGCGAGATTTCTGAATGGAAAATAATTAGCCACAGTTACTCTCTTTGAAAAGCGTCTATGCGGGAGATCGTATTGAAAATTTGAGCTTCTCTATTTTCCCAATTTCCTATTCACTACAGGAGATTCTCTATATCCCTCGTGCTGCTATTTTGATTCTCGGCATTGCAACTAACTGTGGTGCGACCATCCCGGGCTTGACTCTCGGCACTGGCTATCGTTCATTCTATCCCGGGGTACTGGTGAAAATGTGCCCCTCACTATGGTGAATGAGTACAATGAGGGGAACGCAACAAAATGAAACAATGGAAACATGTTGCATTAATGCAATAATTTTACCAGTATCCCGGTATCAAATGAATTTGAGCCCAAGCCGGTAATTGATCCCGTGACCGGCTCACTGCCGCCGATTTCAATATCGACTGGCAACGACGAGTTCTACATCACAACCGTTTCAATGGATGGTAATGACGATCGCAGCGCCAGACTGTAATCATATATATATTCCCCGTTGCAATCAACTTTAGGTGTGTCAAAGACACGCGATAAAACATTGAATTTCTTTCCGCAACACGACAGCTCTGTCGGGCGCTCAGCTCAGTTTTCCTGCCCAATTTTGTCCAAGATGGCGGACACAGCGGGTCGCAGGAAAATAGATGGAAAGTTACTAGTCGCTTACATCGTAACGGTCATCATTTAGCTTCTGCCCGCGATCCCTGTGTACGGATAGGCAGTCCCGCCGGCAGGTTTCACTCAAATCTCACCTTCTTTCGGTCGTACTGGGTCACGTATACGTTTCCCTATCGCCGTGCCATCTCTTGTTCAAACCGTTAATGCGTTTTTTCTTCACTGGGTTGCTTCAACCGAATCTGCTATGATTTGTTCTTCTTGTATTCGTTAAGTGGCGAGGTTTGGAATTTCCCAGTCATGGCAGTACTTTTTCCGTAATGAATCTAGCTACAAAGTTACCTTTATACAGCTCAGTACGTACACATTAAACAATATTTTCATTTCAATAAATAATTTCGTACCTTTTTCTTTACAATCCTTAGCAATTTTAGCAAGTTTTCTTACAGAGAATTACAGAGAATTGACGACGTTTTGTAGACGTTGTCTCGCGATGTGATAAATTGTTAAGCCATTGGGTGTCCGGTACACGCCACCGGTCATATCCTCCTGTAACCTCACTCCTTATTGGGACACTAACTAACTTTCTACTGTCATTCGCGTACACATACACTTTGTATACCCGAAAACATAATGTGAACCGAATCACAATGTTCACGCAGTGTTCAATAAGTGGCAGACGCTGACGCCACTCAATCTATAATAGTGGACGTCTGCAGCACCAAGGTGCATTTATAGCACATTTTGTTAAAATAAAGGCGAGCACTGGATGAAGTCTATCTCTGTACAACGGTGTATACGGGGGTCTTTGGAGGTTTGACGTGTTTTTTTCACTGTTGGCGTGTTCGATTATGCGTGTGCTGCGTTCACGTGTTTTGGTAGTCTACGTGATTCGCAACACGTCCGTCAGGCATCGTTTTTTTCTGCTGACAAACATAATGTAAACAGACTGAAGTCGCTTGGCAGGGAAAATGGTTGATGGAGAATGTCTGGCCTGGCAGAGAAAATGGTTGATGGAGAATCACGCAGTACGCAGGTTTCCGGCTGCTACACTTTTTCGTCGAGCGAAAGAAAGAATATATGGCCTCGGGTGATTTGTAAATTCCGGGTTCATATTTGCCGCAATTGGGAGAGGGATGGGCTCGAAAACTGTCAATCATTGTGAATTTTTTTTTCGTTGTGTTCATTGAAAAAATTGACAAATATTTCCCTCATTGAATGCATCACGTTTTAATGCATAAAATTATCTTATCCAAACGTGATCCAAAAACTAAAACTTACGTGCATTTTAGTAATGAAGCTTTGCTATATATTTCCTGAAATATATAAATTGCGCCTTGAAGGGTCCATAAAGTCTTATCAATCCACCCACCCGCATATAATGAACATACTTCCGTGTTTACCATTTTCACTCAGGAACTTATCTGCGATCAGCAGTAACACAGTTTCACAACCTCACAAAAAACCGTATTATGACGTATGGCAACGGGAATTTTTATTGTGTAGTAATTATTAAATTTACATATTGTAAGCGGTCCACCATTAAACTCTGTGTGAAGAAGAAGAAAGCGTTCGACGAGGTCTGTACAGTATGCACCGTTTTGCTAACTGGGACACGTGTATACCGTGGACCCAGAGGCGTTTCAATTTCCCAAGACTGGTTACTAAAATCAACAAAAAAATCTTACTTTACCTAGACACGACAAATTATGGTGTCTGGAAGGTACACCTTTGCATTCCACGTTCTTAAATGCGATAATAAATGCCGTTAGGCCACCCATTCATAAGGAGCATTAGTACTTCGAAACGACACATAGTCGCCAAGTCAAGATGTTCACGCGTGTGCCCACTTCCCTACATTTTTTTGTGTTTATCGAAATGGGGTTCGTTTAGCTTTTTTGTCTAATTTAACGACGTACACTGCAAATCAAGGCGTCACTTTTTAAAGATTCTGGCATTTGAAATTGGAACTGAACTTATTTTTAGACTTCGGATGGGGTATAATTTCTTAGATACTCTCCAAAAATTCATCTATCAAGTTTTTTTTTTATAAATCACCGTAGCGCCAAATGCACTATAGGATTACTACACCCTCGTGTCTCTGTGGAGATATGTGAGGGGCAGGGAAGGGAAGAGAAGAGGGATGGCAGCTGGAATAGCCAGACTGTAGGATCCACCTCTAAGCTTTGGACTCCCTAATGGAAGCTCAGGGTGACGCCAGTACCCCAGGGAAGTGAATAAACGAAAGCCTGCGCCGGGACTCGAACCCGGGACCGTCGGCTACGTTGGATGTCACCATAAGTTAAGAGCAATAGTATTAAATGCTCTAGGTGACATTAGTATTACATTTTTTTTAAAACTCCGTTATACGCCATCAACAACCCTCAATGCCTCAACGTGTGCTTGGTAAAATCAACTTCATGCTATAACTAATTTGTAATAACAAAATACGTCCCCAGCGTCATGAAACGAACTGTAAAGCAAAATGTAAAAAGCAGTAAAAGACTTAGAGTAAAAAATAATTATGGAATGTCTCTATATGTTTAACTAATAATATATTTCTCCTTATCACCTATTTACGGTATTAAAACGAGGAAGAGTAACCTAGGCCATTTAGGAAACGTGACGGCAACTTTAAAGTTGCCGTCACGTTTTAATACACACGTAATCGTTTTAATTGTTTCATAAATGGCTCCTATATATGTTTTAACTTATTCACTGTATATTTGACGTTCTTTATAATTGGGTAAAATTTATTTACTTGCACGTCGTTGGTTAGACAAACTGAAATTACGTATTTTTACAAAAAAAAAAAAAAAAAATTCGTGATGATATCCCGGAAAGCGAAAGCTGTCAAAAGCTTGAATCGTGAGAAAATTCAAAAACTTCGGAAAGAGATGCTAGAGATGCCAATGTACCACACAATATTACCACATAGCCTGACTGACGTACCCACTTATCGTTTCGGACAAAACGCAAATTGCATTTAAAATGGGAGGACAAAGAAGTATAACCATAGTAGAGAACACCTTTAGCCAATTCACTGGCAACCAAGATGGCGTTTTTTTCCTAATGTACAATTAAACCAAAGAATTGAATCTAAACTTCTAAACTATATAACTGTCTAATTTTTTTTAATGATTAGGAGGATTATCAACGTTGCCGTCTCCAAGCCCATCCAGGGGCAACCTAATAATTTTGATCTAACTTACCCAAGTAGGAATCTATAACGTGTATCTGAAATCGTACAGACATGGGTCATGGCTTTATTTCCATTCCGAAGGGAGGCGTGCGCATAAATTCCCTCGTCCTAAAAATTCCGGAGGTCTCGATCGGGAATTGAACTTGCGATCTATACGCATCAATATGCATTTGGAAAAGTATGGCGAATTCGATCATTATTAACTAAATTACTATTAACGAAAATGGAATAGATCTTATGTTTTTTTTTTTTTTGTTTTTTTTTTAAATTCACCGTAGCGCCTAGTGCACTACAGGAATACTGCACCCTCGTGTCTCTTTGGAGATATGTGA
>JAUJYS010001760.1:0-16406 GCA_033995665.1 Melogona broelemanni | reverse complement strand
ATATAATTTACATTCACATGTTTTTTATATACTTTAATTTTAACTTCCGATGAACATTCGTAGCTGTTTCTTTTTTTTCTTGAATTGCAGATAATTGCAGACAATCAAATGATTGTCTATTTTAGAAAAATAGTTTGTATCAACAAAAAATTACCAATATCTGGAACTTCAAAAATTCTGAATTAATCATGGAATTGCTTCAAAAATGCAGTTAATTTTTACTTCCCAAGATTCCAAGTTTCCGCACGACTTTTGCCTCTCCGCTCCAGTTACACGGACGCCCCGGCAGCACAACCGTATCCTTTTCGGAATCGAACGGCGAGCCCCACGCAGCATCCGACACACGGAGCCCAAATCCCCATCCAAGGCGCACGTACATGTACACGCGATTCTATACGGTTCGAAGTCGGTGTGACATTCTGTGTGGGGAAGGGAAGGGGGATGTGGACTCGGGGTTTTGATGGCGCGTTTGATCGATTTCCATATAAATACGGCGTCGTCCGCCACCGCCATCACCGCTATACCCCCTACCGGGCACAAGTCGTTTCCTTTTTCTTTTTTCCCCTCCAACCTCCTTCCCTTGTCTTTGCCAGTCGTCATTCGAGAGAGTCTGTACGTCGTCGTGAGAGAAATGCCTCGCCTGCAGCCGGCTTTCTTTTCCCAATATACGTGAGTATAAGCCGCGGAGAGACGAAGCGACTCTTATTTAGCTTTGGGTTTGGGGGATTCTGTTCTCTCTCGCAAGATGGCAGCCAACTTTGTCGAAAGGTGGGCCGCCGCGTAGGATGACAAAAAATTGATTCGTTTTCTTCTATTTGTTTGGATGGAGATTTCTGGGTGTGTGAACTGTAACATTCGGCGTGTCAAGCGCAGCCAGCAGAGCCGCATCAACAAATGCCCCTCAAATGTTGCCATGGCGTACATGTGAGTACGGCAAAGAATTTCCGGCTAAGTTACACGTTCAAGACATGAGCGACCTGAAAATACGGTTTCGAGTGGGGTGCGTAAGGAAACTGACTTACCTAACCAAAAACATAACATGAAGTGACTAATCAGGTGAGACTGACGTTCCCTACGCGCCCCACTCGACACCGTATTTTCAGGTCGCTCATGTCTTGAACGTGTAACTTAGCCCTAGCGAACTTTTATTGTACTGATTATATTTATTTTCATTATTAATATTTAATCGGTATTTTTGATTTAATTCTATATCTGTCTGCGTGTATTTTTATATCTGTCTGTGTGTATTTTTACATCTGTCTTTCTGTCGTTTAAAAACGTCGTCATCACTTTTGATTTACCCATCAAAAAATCCCAACAAAAACAAGACATTAATCCTACGACAGAAGAATCTTAAATTACAACAAAACTTTGGATTCAGTTGTGACTCACAACTCTTGTTTGGTTCTAGTGCACTTATCTTGCAACCAAGCTAACATGCCATTTTAAAAACATCACTTTTGTCTTTTTCTCCCTAGAACAACACCTGCCTGGTTCACGTAACCGGCAAGAAGCCACCCACCACCACCAGCAACGGCAACGCCAACGGCGACTCTACCAAAGCCCAACCACACCACAACGACTCTTCCGACTCCGAGTTCGATCGCAACGGTAGCCTACGGCGTTCCGGCCGAGCCCTCCGTCGACCAGAAATCCCCGACATATTCCGCCCCAAGACCACCACCACCACCACCGACAAACCAAGACCGACCGAGGCGACCAGCCCTCGCGTCCCGATCAACGGCGATGACACCCACGCCTTCCAACCAATAACCCGATCCAGCCGGCCTCTGAGCGGCCGCAGCGACTACGAGCAATTCCAATACGACGCCAGCCGGGTCCAGACCATCGTCAATGGCCAACGGGAGAATTCTGCCTTCTCGCCGCTACGTGGAGGTGGCACCAGCCTAGACTCTCAACCAGGTGGCGCTGCCTTCGATCGGCAGCGTGGCGCAAAGGCCTCGCAGGCTATTGAACAACTCTCCCAGTTGGTTCGTGAGACCACCGCGCAGGTGGACAGCCTGACCAACGTCGCCCGCAACGTCGACATCGGCGCCCGTAGCCCCAGAACCGTCGGCCACACCAACGGGACCATGGGTGGACTACTGTCCAGGGGGCGGACCTCGCCGGCGATGGATTTCGAGGCGGAGGGCGAGCTGACCCCGGACACGGCCACTACACCACAGGAAGAGAAACCGAATATTTTTTACGCGCAGGTGTCGGTCACCACCCGGGTGGACAACGGGACACTGGACACATCCGAACCCCAGTCTCCGGAACCGCTCTCCCCTGAACCGCTATCTCCCGAACCGCTTTCCCCCGAACCACTTTCCCCCACCCTGGGCGAGAAATTCCTGAAACGCAGCGGCAGTTTCTACTACGATCCGGATGGCAATTGGCAACTTGGAATGGCACCCACTAACGGTGACCACGACGGATTGGCCGGTCTACTCCTGCCCCGCTTACCCCTTCTATCCACCTCTTCTAAATTCGTCGTCAACGAGGATGGCCATTCACCGGATGCCACCAGCCCTACAGCCGACGATGATGATCCGGTACGGCTCACCAAGTATTCCGGCGGGGTGGTTGAACGCTGGGCCATGCCCAGTTACCCCTCCCCGGTGACTAAACCGGCCACCGTCGGCTTGTGGCGTAAGGTCACCCTGCCCGGCGAGGCCGCATCCGACACGGCCTCGGTGGACGGCGGTGCTAATCTTGGACTGGTCACCCGGTTCGAGGTCTCCCCCATCGCCGCTGACGGCGCTCTACTGCGGAGGAACTCGGCTAACGCCTCCGTGGAGTCTCGTCGTGGGTTGGGTGCTCTTCAGCGAGCGCCCTTCCGGTCTGCCGACCACCATGACGAAACAGCTGACCACGACGTGGATGCCAGCACCACCACCACTTCGACGGGCATCCTCAAGAAGAAGAGCTTCGACGACGGTGAGATTACCACACGTTCCATTCTCCGCATCAAGGAGGACGCCCGTACGGTGGACGGCCGTCCGCCCGCCGTCCCGCACTCCATCCTCAAACGCGGCAGTCTGGACGAAGGTGGGGCGCGCAGCCGCTCCCCCGATACTAACCCCTCGACCATCCTTAAGAAACGCGGTAGTTCGGAGGATTCTGACCACCGCTGCTCCTCACCGGAAGTGACCTCCATCCTGCGGCGACGTCAGAGCGCCCCCGCCGACGATGCCGATGAACCGGAAGTAGGTGGTTCGGCCACCGAGCGGCACCACTCCATCCTTCGCCGTCGCAGCGCACCGAGCTACGGCGACGAGCCGCGTGGTCTGCGTCGTTCCCCCGAGCCGCATCACTCTATTCTGAAGAAGCAGTGCAGCGGATCTTCTGATCCACCGTCCATTCTTAAGAAACGGGGGAGCTCGGAAGATCTGGATGTGGGTGGTGTCAGCGTGGATTCGCCACCGCGACCCATTCTTAAGAAACGGAGCAGCGCCGAGGATGATATGCTGGAGGAGAGGCCACCGAGACCGATCCTCAAGACGCAGCGGCGACGGAGTAGCAACCAGGAGGAGGAGGACTCGAACCACGGTGAATCGGCGTTTGAGTACGGCGAGACTGCAGCGTTCGATCCGCGATCGGCCGGTCTGCGGTTCCGGACCTCCTCGCCTGTGCCGGTCGCGGCCAGACTGTCTGAGGAGGAGGGAGCGGTTCCGCGGTCGCCGCGGTCACGGTTGTCGAGGGACGGACGGGATAGCAGTTCGGACGATGACGAGTTTCTGTCGATGTCGTCGTCACCCGAGACTCCGCAGCGCGCCAGGCGACTATCAGCCGAGGAGGAACGGTTGTCGAACTGGAAAATGATCAGGGAGCAACGAAGCGGTAGCGGTGAGTAGAATATTTCACTAGTCTATTTTGAGTCGGTTGCAACTGGTTGATTTAAAAGTGTTGGGAGAACGTCAAAGTTAATGCTGGAATAAACTGCGAATAAGCGTTCTTTTATTTTAAATGGCCGTCAGTGTCGATATCCGGCACTATCGGGCATTTCAAAACAAATGAAAGTTTATCCAGCAACGTTTTCTTAAAGAATGATGCACGGTTTGAATTTTTGCAATTGGTCTTGTTATATGGTAGTGTTCGTTCGGGCTTAGATAATGCCATTCGAAAATAAATAAATTTTAATTTTGGAATTTTTAATTAATTTATAAACATAAATATTTAAATTTTTTCACAAGACTGCTATTACTCACCACTGCTTGTGGCATTCTTAATTTTGAATTAAGAAAATAATCATTTTTTAGTCTTTTCAAGCGCTATTCCAATATCTGTTTTTACTCATTCAAAATATTGAAATTTATTGTTGGTGCATGCCGTGTGCGCAAAGTGCATTTTTTATTTTAGTGATAGTTACGTATTGATAGCGATAAGTTTTTTTTTAATGAAATTCGAACAAGAATTGCGTGCTTTATCAATGTTGGAAAAATATTTTCCATCCTTTAATTGTTTCAGCAGGCGTTTGCAAGTTTTTGCGTGCTTTCAAATTCGACGCGGTCTATTTTTAAGCTCAAGCCCTTCGGAGAAATTAGTTGCTAAATATTTACACATTTTCTACGGAACTAGTCATCTTGGGGGTTGGTTGCTGTATGATGAAGTTGGGTCGGTGCCAGATTTCACGGTCTGTTACTGCAGTAGTCACTCCAATGACTCACTGGGCTTCCTATTGGAAGCTTGGTTGGCTTTCGATGCAACAAATTGATGGAACACCTCATAATTACTCATCATTGCGATCAGCTTAGCGCGCTGAACTCCCGGTCATGGATTTTGTGAACTTAATTTTATGTTAAAAATCGAGTCATAATTTTCGCAAATCGTGATAGCTACAGTCTAGCAACCGAAGTGGATATAATCTGTTCCGGGAATTAAGCCTGCTTGCGGCTAACATAAATTCGTACAACGACTGGATTTAGCGAAAAAAATTGTCTGTCTTTAATACTATCACGCCCTTATCTCGTTCCATCATAAATTGCTGTTTATCAGTGCTGGGTACGTTTCTTTTGAAAAGGAACTCGTTACTGTTCCTGGTTCCTCCATAAAGATATGACCAACGTACCTCAGAAAAGGAACGAATTTCTTGGAACAAGACGTTCCTTTGCCGTTCCTACCCAACACTGCGGTCAATAAAAACGATACAAATTGGACAGGATTTTTTTTCTTTCCTAAGCCAATCGTACTAGCAAATTTGGAAACACAAATTAGCACCTGTTGAAATTAGCATACATAAGGATTGCAATAATTTCACCACGTCGAGCGAGAGGGGAAAAATGGTTGCTCCAGCTTGCATTTGTTGGTACATGCCCATTTAAAATAACTAGCGTCAATCGCTGTACCTGAACTTCAATATGAAATCGAACTGCGATATTAGTTTCCGTCAGTCGCCAGCCAATATGTGAATGTACCTGGATGCCCTCTGTTCGAACTTCTGCGGTCGTGAAAACAAAATTACGAGCTTGAATGTCAGTCGGCGCGTTCGCGGCGTTGCTAGTTGATTTTCTCATTTGACGGATTCGCTTGTTTGGCGGAATTTCCGTGGTTAATGGTTATTTTGGGAAGCGGCTGTTTTTACGTCATATATATATATTTTTTTTTCATCCCCATTTCTCTTTTTTAAAACTGAGTATTTTTGTGTGTGAATTTTTGTAGTGTGCAGTCAGGGCTCGGGCAGCGGCGAACGAAGTACGCGACAAACTACACCGCCTGCCGTCGACGTTCAAACGGTTAACAACAGTTCTAGTGGATTCGGCCAGCACGCCTCTTCGCCTATTCTGGATGCGTTTCTAGACACTGATTCAAGGTACGGAATTTCCTGGTGGTCAACATTTAGTTAATTTTACATTCGAACGTCGTTCTTCGTCGGTGTGCCACGAAATGTACATCCCCTAGCATGATTCTATTGGCTGTTTGCACTAAAGGTTTTCGGTTCCCTCTGGCGGTCAATTATCCGTCGTTGTGTGAAGCGACACCAGCGGGGACAGTTAGGACAGTTATCGAACACAATGCCGAACATGGGGCCTATAAAATTGAAGAAGCGCCATCTGATGATTATGAAATCTCAATAGTTTTTCTTTTTCGTAACTTCGTTTTTTCCGATGTAAAAAGTGTTAATCAACGTTTTCAAATTAGTATTTAATCCTGAATTGAGCAAACATATATATCAAATTGTATGGTTGCTGTGTAGGATTAAACCATAATCTGAAAATGTGGATACACACTTTTCACATCGCCGAAAAAATAAGAAAGTTAAAGTAAATTATGTTATCGCGTTTGTCTACGGATCAATTGAGTATGGGGTCGCCTGAAACAGATAGATAGAAATTAAAAAAACACTGAAAAAACCTCTGTAAGATAACATAAAAAATAATATCTTACATAAAGCAGCCATTCCACAAGAAACGACAAGTTTTGTCAACCAGTTCATAAATATTGTGACTTCGGAAATGATCACACCTGTGTAAAAAACAATGTTTGACTCCGGAGTTGATGTCACGATGCGCTCGAATAGTTCACTCAGACAGCCGGGAAACTTTCCACGCGCCAAAAATAAAAAATGGATTCACTCGCGTTGAGCATCCTGTCGGCACCCCTGTCACACCAGATGACGGGACCGCCGCCAATATTTTTTTTAAATTTCTCACGCCGATCCCCAGTTCGAGAACCGCCGCCAGCGTGGGAGGGTGTAGATCGGGTGCTCTCCAAGCATAGTTCGCGACTGCACACGGGTCTCTTTCTCCGATCCAAAGACGGTTGCGTAGCCGGTGTCCCGAGATTGGTAGAAGAACCTCGGAACCCTGTTGATCAACAGCAGATGGATTATTCCCCCAACAGAAAATGGGTCTCTTGCCGCCGCCGTAAGCGCCGGGCGCCTACGGTTCTGAACCCGAGCCAAAATTTTCCAGTTTCTTCACAGCTGTACATCGTAAATTATGTGCGGCGGATTACCCGAGTTCACCGGTATTACAAACTCCGGACAATCCAGTGATTAATTACAATTTGTACCCGCAAGTAGCCCCGGGGGGGAACCTATGGGTCAATTAACCAGTCTCGGGACAAATGTCCTATTTTTACCACTCCTATATTTGCAATTCCCCAGGGGGGCGACCTGGTAATTTGGTTTAACCTAGGATTCCGACCTAGGTAGGGATTTTTAACGTGTACCTGACAACGGACGGGCCCCACGGCTTTGTTTTGAATTCCAGAGGAAGGTATTTTTTCGAATTTCTCGCGCTCCAAAAATCCTAAAAGTCTCAGTCGGGAATTGAACCCGCCATCAAGACGTGATATTCTGGTTGATGACACTCTTTTATGGGTTTTTCTACAGGATGCACCCTCGTGTCTCAAATAGTCAGGCTGCAGGATCCACCCCTAAGCTCTGGAAATCTGGAGATCCACCCCTAAGCTTTTAATTTCATAGATATATTTAATTGTATTTTTGGCCATCGGTAATTTTCCATTATGTGGCAACATTTCCACTAGTTTCATAATTTTTCGTCACATAAACCGAATTTCCGGACAATCTGAGAGGTCCGAGTACATAAGACGATTGTACGTCACTGCCGACTGTGTCCCGTAGTTCACGGGTAGGCGTATGTGAGCCAGTTCGAAGTTTTCTGGTGTCTAAATTTAGTGGCGTATCATCTGTCAGACACGGTTTTGCGAGGCTGACTGTTTTGTTGGCCAACGCCGAACTTTCTAAAAACAGCTACATTGCGCCAGCAAAAACCCCCATCCCCGAGTCACGAGCTCATCGGCTCGGAGCGAATAGAGAGTTTGCGTTTTCCCCCCACCAGTTCTTCTCGAATGTGCCAAACTGTATATTCGGAATTTTTGGTTCGGTCGGTCGGTGAATCCAATCTCAGCGTGAATCCTTTTCTACAGAGCTAGCTGCGATTTTCTTCAATTGTTTACAGGTAAAATCGTTGCCCCCTTTCAAATCTCATTGGCGGTGTCGTAGAAGAATTGTAAGCGCGAATGTTGTAGACAGTGTTGCCAGATTCCGAATCCACCAATGAGGCCAACGGCCCGGTACTGGAACCTATTTTCGGTTGTGTGCGCGCAATTGTTGATCGGGTGAAGTGTGTTGGTGGTGCCCCGAGCCCGATATGTCCCGTTGGCTGATCTCGCTATTTTCGGGGTGCGCCGGGTGAGCATGACAATTGAAACCGCTGTGCGACTGGATTATTTTTTTGGAGTATTATTGTGACTAACCTTTAACCTGTGGCATGGTAAGTTCTATAATATAATTATACTCGGTGTTTACGTTTTCGAGGCTTGGGCCATTTTTAAAATTTGTTTTGATCAATTTGCTCTGAAAATCAATTTCGAACTAATCCGAGTTATGCTAGTATAATATATGCATGGATATTGTATTTGTGTGACATGAATGATTTATATCACATTTGTTGATTTATATCACATATGACAAAGTTTGTTAAATACCCGTTTTGCTTGGAGAGGTTTTTAAAAAGAGATGAGATATTTTATTTTTAATTTATTAGGGTAACTATTATACATGTACAGTAATTGTCAAATTTTCCTCATCATGCGTTTTTTGCTGGAGACATGAAAATAAGTTAGTTAACGATTTGAATTGCCAAGTTTCTCCTTAACATGTGTTTTTTTGTTTGACGACATGAAATTCATTTCGTTCCACATTTTATTGTCAAGTTTCCATTAACCTTATCGTTATATATTTCAATACATCGACAAATGTTTAGAACATGCGTGGTGACAGTCTCCTTGCATCGTCTCACCGTTACGCGGCTCGAACCCACAACCATCCGATCCGTAGACAGACTCATTATCCACTCAACAAATTGTCTCGCCTAGCCAGCGATTGTAAATAAACGATATTAACGGATACTTTCGTGCGTTTTTCCTTTCGTGTAGGTCTGGAACGAGCGAACCGAGCCGCGGCGACGATGGTCTCACGCCGAGCGTCACCGGTCCATCCTCCACCTCCGTCGGCGACGTTCGCTTCGCCTCTTTCCCGGCACAGTCGCAGTCAACACAACAGTCAGCAGCAGCCCCCGTCACGTCGGCAACGAATACCGGAACGCGATCGAACGAGCTCGCTGCCACCGCCACGCGATTGAGACGCGAGAAGTGGTTGTCCAAGCGCAAGGAGTTGGAACCAGAGCGCTATCGCACCCAGCCGGTTACCTACGGAGAGTTGGAAGCAACCGAAAGGTAAGCTCACCCCGTGGGAATTTTCTGTTAGTTAGATCGGCATTTGTTGCGTTACTTTGCTTCTGGACAAGTCTCAATTTCGATGTTTAATTTTTTAATATTTTTAAGCTGTTGGATTCTCGTTTTTTTTTGTTACTTTATTGTAATAGTTTTCATGAAGACAATGAAAATGCGCAACGAAATGCTGAAAAATGCCTCATTACGAATGGCAAAATCGATATTCCGGTGCATTGTTTGTAATTTGGTGAAATATCGAAAATCTAAATAAATTTTTGTCAAAGATCAATTTTTTTATTAAAGATAAAAAATAAAAATTGAAATTTATCTAAAAAAAATTATAAAATTAGCCCGTCTTAGCTCAGTTGGTTGGTCAGCTGACTCGTGGTACGATGGGTTCGGCTCCTGGGTTGGGTTGTCGCTAATGTTATTTCGGATACTAACCCCTACACTTTATGTAAAATGCACCTCACTATGAAAACCAATTAATTTCATTTATTGATGAAATTAATTAATATACGAGTTTTTCATTACAGGTTGCAGTCTGAACAATTCTTCCACCGCCTTGCGTCCGCCAAGGCCCCGGTGGACAGAACCGCGCAGCCGGACCCGCTCAGACCCAACAGCGACGACGAGCGCCAAACCTCGCCTCCGCCATCACCTCCAACCACCACCACCACCACCATCAGGCCACGTCCACCCGCCTCGCCCAGCCGACCCTCCACCACCAAAACACCACCCACCATCACCCCCACGACCACCGCCAGGAAGGAGCGACGCCTCACTCTTCCGGTCAGTCTGGAGGCTTTGGTGGAGGCCGTCCACGGCGTCCGGGACGAGCAGGCGGCCGCCCGGAGCAGTAGCGACGAGGACGGCGACGACGATCCCGTTCACCAACTGAGCGTGGCCGCTCGCGCGCAACTGTTCATGCAGAAGCAGCAGCTGGCCCTATTCCAGTCCAACGCTCGCTCGCCGGCCACCGTCCGCCGTTTCGCCAACCGTCGCGGTCTCCAGCGTTCTCAGACGCAGCCGGTCACCGTGGAAGAAGTTCAGGAGGCCACCAAGATGAACGAAGACGCCGCCACAAACCAACAGAAACGAGACATTGAGGATAACAACAATCGTCCGGCATCGCCATCACCACCACCACCTCCCATCAGTGATGACGTAACTGGTAAAGCCACGCCCGATTCGGAAGAGGATCCTTCCAAGCTGAGTTTAGCCGACAGGGTCAAGTTGTTTAATCAGAAGATGGTGGAGGTGCGATTGCCGCCCCGTCGGCCCTCTCAGACCGAGGAGGATTTGGCGGTCGATGTGGAGAATGGAGGAGCGCCGCGACGTCGTCGTGTGGTCGTGTCTTCGCGTTTCTGCACACAGCCGATCACCTCCGAGGAGGTGGAGATGGCGCATCGGATCGGGCCGGGGGGTAACGGTGGTGGTTTGGTGCGATCGCAGACGTGTGTGACTGATCGGTATCTGGTGTCGTCGGCGGCGCCTGGTACGCTGAGGATCACGCTCGGACGGTCGTTGGATGCGAGCAGTAGTGAGGCTGGAAAAGGTACGTGTGTGCGACGTAATTGGGCAAAAAAAAACCATCAGCTGTATATCTGCTGTAATTGTTGAAATGATGCATTTTGTAAGTTGGCTATAAAGTCGGTAAATTATCAGTTCGTGTATGATTGTGGTGAAAATTGTTGTTTTCTCCTATAGCCGATACTTAAGTAAAATTGAAACTTGTTATGCCACCGAATAAAAAAAAAACTTTGAAATCGTGGGTTTAACAAGTTTCTATTTTATTAGTATTTTTTTTTAAACTATAAATTTGAAAATCCAACCAGAGTTTGGGGAAAATTTAAATATTACATTAACAAAGGAAAATTTTAATTAAAATAAATAATTTTCAAAGCTAAAGCAGTTTTATAAGTAGTTTTTCAAGCTCTTCAGTTTGCTATGATTTGCCTCGACAAGCTTAAACAGGTATCAATGTCCTTAAATGCATATTTAAATACATACGTCGAATGCTTTCGTCGCTTCTGAAAAAAATGATTCCCTCAATTGTTGCTGCTCATTTCGTTTCCTACCGTATTTCGAAACCTCTTCCACAAAATCGTGGCATTAATAGTTTGCGGTTTCCGTTTCCGATTTCCAGCCAGCATCTCCAAAACGAAAACCGTCAGCTGCATGGCCACCGCCCTTGAATCACGCTTAACCGCCCCACCACCCTCCAGCCTAACCACCAACAACAACCGCGGCGCCTTCTCCTACCTGGCCTCCCCACCCAAGTCCGACACGTCCAACAACAAGGCGTCCACCGGCGGGATCCTCAAGAGCGATCGATCGCCACCTTCCGGCCGCGTCCCACCACCCACCGATGCTGATCCCCCGCCATCGGACAGCTCGTCCGACACGTCCGATTCGTCGTCGGACGGCGAGGAGGAGACGGAGGGCATCACCATCAGCGTGCGTGGCGATTCGGCCACCCAGGTCACGTCGAGGGTCACCTCCACCTCCAATACCAGCTCCAGCTCGCATAGCTCCAGTTCAGCTAGTGACAGTGCTGTGAGGGAGACGCGTCGGATTAAGAATGAAGCGGTGCTGCGGAGAAGGAATGCCGGATTGCGGAAGATAGAGGAAAAGTAAGTGACATAATATTCTACTAGTTTTAATTTACGTCTTTGAGTTCGTGACTATATTGTTGAACCGTTGGGGCTATATTCGTTCATTTTCTGGACGACTCGCCAAAGTCCTGTCGGTATTGTAATCGATTGTAGTGCGGCTGTCTCGGGTTCGATTCCCTGCGCGGGCTAAATAAATAAAATAATAGGGACTAAATAAATAATATGATTGATGGTCACAAGCATGTGCCTAAATATCAGTTATATCTAACATAAGGTCCATGCTTGTGATCACTTATATATTTTTATTATTTAAATTTGGCTCGCTGAAACACATGTGCAAATATAATATTTCATTTTTATTTCGGGCTTGAACTCTTAATGTTTATCCACGCAAAATTAAGTGTGAGCAGTACAGCTAATTAAACAATTACCTGTATTGCTCAAACTTAATTTTGCGCGGATTTTAGTTTTTTCTCCCTAAATATTACTTTTGACATTATTTTCGCTCCACTATAACAAAATTTCCCTCCGCATATGTATTTATTTATTTATTCATTTAGAAGAGGTATATCGCTATGGTTTTTCTGCGTTCGCGTAGTTAGTATCGGATGTTAATTCAGCTACATTTGTGGGTGTGATTAATACTGCGAACGCCCAACGCGCGGCCTGCATATATATCCGGGCGTCATTTATCAAGCATGGGTGATGTTTCAATTTTGTGGGACCGTGTTGTGCCGCGCTGTGTTCGTTTCTAAATATTTTTATCCTAGTTGCGCGTGCATTCACGTTGAATGATATTGCGTCCTCTACACAGGCTTTTAATAACATTTGCACTGACGTTGTTTATGAAACTGGGTAACACATGTGCAAGCGGACATTTGTGCCATATTCATGGCGCGTGCGGTGGCTCAGTTCAGCTAATTTGTGATATTCTGCTCCGTCCCTCTAACCAAACCTACCTGCCAGTTTGCTTCGGTCTGTGGGCGACTTTGCTACATTGTATATACGAAGTAAATTAAAAGAAGTCGTTCTTGTTTCAAGATGAGTGTTAGGCCCGCCCTCAGTATGAAATTAGTATGGTTTTAGCGCACGTGAAACGAATTCAATCGGCTAAGCTTAATTGGCTAAATCGTTATCAAATTTGAAAGGGTAAAAAAACCCGTCGTTGTAATAGTGAAGAACTGGAGCTCCTGTTGATTATTTAGAATTGACAATGGAATTATTTCGTTTGAAGATGTTATTAGATTTTTTTGCATTGCATTATAAATACGATTAACTTATAAAAATATAAACAAATTTAAGATGATTCAAATTAAACATTCAATTTTAAATTATATACAAAATTTAATTTGAAAAAAAAAAATACTTTAATCAATTTATAACAAAACAAATTTGTGATTTTTTAAATTAAAAAAATGTTTATTTAATTTTTTTTCGGGTTTATGAAAAAATTGAATTTTTTAATGTGGTTTGGTCTAATTAAATTTTGGAATTTAAAATGCCCCTTCAAATTAAATTGCAGCTAATAGGCATTGTTTTGATTTCTTCTACCACTCGATTGATAACGAGTTATTCGTAGATCACGGGACTTTTACTCAACCTGTTGAGTCGTCGTGTTTTGAAAATGTCACCACCATCTACACCGTATTCGCGCAGTGGCTTTAAGCGTCTGGTCTGGCCACCTGTCGCTCACCTATCGTCACCTTTGCTCTCCACCCACGCATTTATGTGGGCCAGCCGCCACAGCAGTATTCGACTGTGCGAGTCAGTAGATGCGAGGCCCGGTCTATGGACCGCATGGGGGTCGCATGGGCGGTGTGGGATGCACGCTTAAAGGTGCGTCCACACTTGTATCAAACGCGCGTTTCATGATCGCGATCATGATTCATGACACGGATACGCGACAAGTGGATAACTTGTTCCGTATCAAATGCGTCGATCATTTACGCGTACCTTCAGTTTTCCAGTATTCAAACTGAGGCCAATATGGCCGCTCAAGCACATGTTTGTGCATCATCAAAATCCCCATCCTAAAGTAAATGTGTAAAATACAAAAGTAATGTAATGTTGATAATTACTGAGACGTTCCTGGACTTTTTGTTTATACCACTCTGCCACCATATTCGCAGTATAAATTTTAACAAAAACTGATAAAGGATCGTGTTGACGAGGATCGTTGGAAGCATGGCCTACAATGATCGCGGGAAAGATACTGCCCGTCCACATTGCCCGTATCCGTAGCACGTATCATTCTTTGATGTTTCGGGGGAAAATACCGACTCTTCGCGGGAACAGCTCCGATCCGATCTTTCTGCCATTTTGATACGGGCATTTGATCTGATACGGGCGTTTGATACAAGTGTGGACGCCCCTTTATGAGTAAAAGTAGCGCAGATTTTCGAGATACCGACGAAAGTCGTGATCCTCCCATTTTCTTGGAACAAAAGATGACGTGCATTGTGTTGAGATAAGGGCCACGATGCACCGCGAAGCTACACTCGCTTTCTCCGCAGTGACAAGTGTATATTTCTTATTGCTGAAGCCTGGAATAGGTTTATCCACGACAAACCAGTCCTATCTGTCTACTGTTACGGTTTCGGATAAGCATAGAGGCGATATCTGCGAATCGTATACGCTGAAATTTAATACGGACTGACATGCGAGCGAACGAAGTATCTGTTTGTGGTTACCTGCTAATTAGCCGCTACCGGAATGTAAATCATAAAGTGATTAATGTTTGTTTATCGCTGAACCGGTCCATTAGTCTGAATTTGAATTTCTGATATCTGATACAGGGCCTCCGTATCCATGCGCGCATCTGCATGTCCTTTGGGCATGCGTAGTCGACGCGATGCCATTGTCATAGCAACACGTGAAGCGTTGATCCTGATACTCTATTTTTTTCTCTATGAATCACTGTAGTGCCATACCACTAGAGGAAGTTCAGTATCCCTAAAGCCATGTCTTCACCAGTTTCCCGGGATCGAAAAAAAATGAAAGCTCGCGCCGAGTCAAACCCCGGAGGATTTAAGTTCATTACAAAATAATCAAATTAAGTAAACAATAGTTCAACAAATAATCATATTAAATAAACATTCGTCAAACAAAGAATCAAATTAAACAGACATTTGTCAAACGAAGAATCAAATTAAAATGACATCCATCTTTATTCTAACAAAGAATCAGATTAAATTACAATCTTTACCCTCGAGCAGTACTGCCCTGAATGGGGCTTATGGCGGCGGTCATTTTGTGATCGGGGTATATCCTCCAAGCAGTGACCGAGTGAATCTGAGAATTAATCTAGTTAAATGTTTGATTAATTAACTTTCATCCAGACCGAGATTCGAACCCAGACCTCGGAACACAATCTAATTCTGGGCCGAAGCTGTGGCAGATTTTTGATCCGTCACCTAACCAACTGAACTGTCGGTTCGCCAAATAGGCATTCATTCAACAAAGAATCAAATTAAATAGTCATTTCTTTAGCCGAAGTTTCTCGTATAATTAAAAACATTGCTCGACTTATTCGTATATTGAGCATGTTGTATGATAACTTTAATCATAAGAAGTCTGTGTGGAAGACGCGAAGCCTAAGAGCACGTACATATGCGGGGCTCACGATAAAAGTCGGCGAATTACGTCTTTTGAAACATGCAGCCGCCAATAAAGAATACAATTAAACTGGTTATATTTTTTTTGTAACTTCGATTCCTTGAAATAATAAGTTCGTTTGTCGTTGGCTTTCCAAGATAAGACCGAGTTACAGTGTGCGGGATCACATATGGTAGATAAGACCGAGTTACAGTGTGCGGGATCACACATGGTAGATAAGACCGAGTTACAGTGTGCGGGATCACACATAGTAGATAAAACGCGTTGCCCTATGCAGGATCAGACGGTGTTGCGCCAGAAAATATATTAAAGTAATCCGACGAAATTTTTTTCATTTATGAATAATCCGCGGAAGGCGCTGTTGCTGCTGCAGCGGTACATTGCGCGCGGGTGTGAATTGGCGCATTGGCGCGCCACCATCTTTACATTAAGTGAATATGGGTTGTCTGCAGTTTTATGGGCGCATTTGTACGTGTTTACGATTCCAAAGTTGTTGATTTAGATCAACATGTTGGCGGTTTTCGCGTGTCGGTGTTGATGGGTGGAGAGGGGGGGAGGGGGGGAGGGACGGGTGAGGAAAGCTGCCGGCGAATTGTGAGTTTATGCAAACTGTCACGTCCCCCGCTCCTCTCTGGTTCTCAGAAAGGATGAGGGTTCGCGAACACGCGTTCGTGAACCATCTTGACGAAAAAATGCCTGTCTTATATATACCTAGGTTTTCGACGAATAGGTTGGGCGTTCGGTATTACCAGAATGCGAAAATGTAAATTTTTCAAATTGATTATGGTCTTTTTTCAGTCTGTAAAATACTAGTGTGAAGGAGTATTTTTCAAAATAAAGTTACTTTTTTTTTATTCCGGATCACTGTAGTGAATAACACTACAGGAGGTTATTATACCCCTCGCGTCGCTGCGGCGATACATGAGGGGCACATTCCAGTACCACAGAATCGAATAAACGAAAGCCTGCGCC